>JAVIAB010000073.1:94384263-94516763 GCA_032433765.1 Megaustenia siamemsis
CCAGTCTAAAAATGGGCACCATAACTCTTCTGTGTTAAAGATTAATGGTTTGAAGAAGTACTGATAATGATCGTGGACAAGTATTGGGACTGGCACGTTTCTCACAAACGCAAAGTGACTGGTACCTTTTACTTTACTAATAAACAGCTTTAATATTTCTATTTTAAAGATTAGCTGATCCTATATTTTAAACTTAGCTTAGTCCGCCATGAAGTATTTCAGTACGTTATATATGATCTATTTTTGAATTTTGTGCTGGTAGTCTCTAACTGGTTTTGTCTCAAACGTGGTTTCTCCCGTGTGTTACCGGGGCCCCATTATGTGGGATGTAAAGAATAGTGACACTGTGACCTTCCAGGCATGTCGTAAGAGGCGACTAAGGAGATTGATCGATGGCTTGAGAAGCTGTCATTGTAAAAAGCATTGTTATGGAAACAGACCATAGATTTTAGAAGCAGTGGTCTCTGCAATATGTGCCATTTTGGCACGCAAGGTTTCTGTTTTTGAGATTGTGGTTCTGCCCTATGTGCCGTCTTCGGCTCGAAAGGATAATAGATAGATAGATAGTCTCTAACACTAAGAATATTTATTTTGAAAGAAAGGAAATAGTCTAGAATATTTCCAGTATTAAAAGTAGATACACAACAATGTAAATAAACAACAATACAGATAAACAACAATGTAGATATACAACAATGTAGATAAACAACTATGTACATAAATAACAATGTAAATCAACAACAATATAGATAAACAATAATGTAGATAAACACCAATGTAAAAAAAACAATGTAGATAAACAACAATATATATAAACAATAATTTAGATAATCAACAATGTAAATAATCAACAATGTAAATAAACAACAATTCACTGAATGCAACGCACACAAAAGAGGTTAGTTACTGGTTTAAACAGTAAAACAGCGATGACGCTATGTTTACACTATAGACACATTTATTGTGAATAATAAGTCGCTCCCTCCCACGTTATAAGAACTGATTCATCAAACTTGCTGTTAATAATGAAAAGAAGATTATGATGACGCTGACATTCTCATCATATCATGTTAAATAAATTGTCAAAATCTGATATGCCGGATCTAAAGTGGTAGAAATCATAATCCAGCTCTATATTGATTATACGGTTAAACGTGTTTTTTTTTAAGCAAAAGAGGTAGAATAGAATGGTAACAAAAATACGTGTGGAGAAGTGTAGTTAAATGTAGTTAAATGTGACATCTCCCTTCAACAGACTGTGGTGGTAGTAAACTACGGAATCTTCACGGCATGCAGACAAAGCGCAGATAATAGAAGCAACTCTGACGAGTGTGTGAGTTTGTGGAAGTACCTCAGCTTCATCAGTAAGTAGTAAAGTAGCGATTCTTCTGGTCAGTCTATTCAGTCGACAGATCATCATCACTGTACAACGGACAAGCCCATCGTTCTCAGATCCCCTCCTCAGCATGTTCCCCAGTATGAAACACTCTCTCCATATACTAGGGAAAGTGCTAAAGTTAGCTTCTGCTCCGGTGTACGAACTCCGTAGCACTGGCAATGACCTTGACCTCAACCTCGTTAACTGCCTCTGACGACATGCATGGCAGGTGACAGTAACTTTCCCTGATCGTGGTCAAGGCCCCGTAGCCACAGGCGCAATTCTTTCATTTATTGTGTGGTTCACATGTTCTCCTGACGTATGTTCATTTCGTGGGAGCTGCTTTGTAAAATGATGACAACAATGGACTGTCTTCAACAGCTGTCTCAGAACAGTTGAATTCTACTCATGACCTCTCTCTTCTTCTTGGCTTCGGCCAACAAAACAACCATTGGCCGATACTCCTTGCCTAGTCTTGTGCAGCCAGAACAAAATATCTTCACTTAACTCAGCCCGTGTACATTCCTCGAAAGGTGTTCCAAGTCTGGCTCACACTATGCAACGCTGCCTTCTCAGTTCAACTTCTTGCTGGCCACAGCAAGACAGTTCTTGACTTGGTTTCTGATTTTCTTCTAAATTCGAGATCTATCCTTCCCTAGCGTCTGCACTGCTGCATGAGTCTTGTCTTAGTTGCAACTGTTATGTCATTTTTGTTATCAATTATTTTGGCAAAATATTCTTATACCTTTACTCGGGCACGCTGTATAAAGTTATGGCAGTCCCAATATTTTATTTGTGTGTTTTTATTCTCCATTCATAAAACTAATAAGAATCGAAAGTACAGACTCTCATTTAAGGATTTCATTAAAGTTGAATTTGTTTTTCTAAAGAAAAATCTCAACATTTGTAATTAACAAAGCTATTCTATCTTAGAGCGCGCGTGTGCTGCCTCGGCCCGAAATGGGAGTAAAGAATTGTAGCGATGTTCCCAACCAGGCATGTTCGTAAGGGGCGGTTAAGGAGTTTGGACAGGGGACTGGCTATCTATCTATCTATATATCTATCTATTGTCCTTTCGAGCCGAAGACGGCACATAGGGCAGAACCACAATCTCAAAAACAGAAACTGGCTATACCGTACTGTAAAAAAATGAGCCGCAAAAACTTAACAAACATGATAAGTCAAAGATAATAAAAAATAGTAAATCCGCCATCCAGGGAATATAAGTGTCTAAATAATATATATTATATAGTTCTATATATTATATAAGCCTATATAAGTCTAAATATGTAAAGACACCATTGTTAGTGGTTTCACCTAATTACGTTTGTATAACACGCATATTTGGCAGCTGACTATTTCGTCAACCTAAAAGGAGATGTGTACAATAACAGTTGAATATAGTAAAATGTTTTGGGAACTACAAACAAGTGCTCGTAATTTAATTCTTAAAACAAATCATTAAACATATATTAGGTAACGATTTAGCATAGCTTTTTTAAAATTTAGTTAATTAAAGGTGCAAGAAGATCTCCCTTCCTCTAGGTACAAGGAATTTTGATACATAATATAACTTTATTGTACAGTTCTTCTCCTTCTTTAATCTGGCTGCTAATGCCGGGCGCAGAGAAAAGAGGTTGTTGTCAGTTTACTACGGTGTCTCTAGATACTACTGCTTGTTTGATTCTCTTTTTTTCATAAATGGAACGTCTTTCTTTGGCATGTCTGGTTGCTGTTAAAAAGGAAATGTTTTGGTCTTTGTATATGTCTTTTATTCTATCTATCTATTTTTTTCCTTGGGTCTTCCTCGTGGGCTTTGTTCAATGGTCATAATTATTGGTAGCATATTGTTGGTGTGAAGATGTTATTTATCATTTGTCTATTAGCTGTCGTTGAAATACTTGGATGTTTCAAGAGTGGAGTCAGTCGGTGGTTAATTATGTTCGCTTTCTGCACTCTGATTTCTATTTCTCTGTTTATAATTCCATCTTACGTGCACAATTGCAGCTACACAAAACGGAGTGGCAACCGTTTATTTTGGGGGTTTCACATTCTAGTTTGAGAGTGTGAGGGGCAACCAAAGTTGAAGAGGTCGAGAGCTAAGGGGTTGGGTAGGTGAGCTACATTATGGACTTGCAGCATTCACCGACAATTAAGTTTCACATAGTTTCTAAAGCCACTGTCATGGTGTTAACATTAATTACTTATCTCTAATTATTGACCTGTGACCGAAATTTAGACACGCCCATGATCAATTATTCCTTTAACGAAGAGACTGCAAGAATATGAAATGAAACCTTGGACATATATAATGGGTCATTTCAAAGTCTAGAAACTAAGTTTTTTGATCAGCTAATGACCACTACTGGAAGCAATGAAACCTTGGACATATATAAAGGGTCATTTCAAAGTCTAGAAACTAAGTTTTTTGATCAGCTAATGACCACTACTGTAAGCAATGAAACCTTGGACATATATAAAGGGTCATTTCAAAGTCTAGAAACTAAGTTTTTTGATCAGCTAATGACCACTACTGGAAGCAATGAAACCTTGGACATATATAAAGGGTCATTTCAAAGTCTAGAAACTAAGTTTTTTGATCAGCTAGTGACCACTACTGGAAGCAATGAAACCTTGGACATATATAAAGGGTCATTTCAAAGTCTAGAAACTAAGTTTTTTGATCAGCTAGTGACCACTACTGGAAGCAATGAAGCCTTGGACATATATAAAGGGTCATTTCAAAGTCTAGAAACTAAGTTTTTTGAAGCCTTGGACATATATAAAGGGTCATTTCAAAGTCTAGAAACTAAGTTTTTTGATCAGCTAGTGACCACTACTGGAAGCAATGAAACCTTGGACATATATAAAGGGTCATTTCAAAGTCTAGAAACTAAGTTTTTTGATCAGCTAGTGACCACTACTGGAAGCAATGAAGCCTTGGACATATATAAAGGGTCATTTCAAAGTCTAGAAACTAAGTTTTTTGATCAGCTAGTGACCACTACTGGAAGCAATGAAACCTTGGACATATATAAAGGGTCATTTCAAAGTCTAGAAACTAAGTTTTTTGATCAGCTAGTGACCACTACTGGAAGCAATGAAACCTTGGACATATATAAAGGGTCATTTCAAAGTCTAGAAACTAAGTTTTTTGATCAGCTAGTGACCACTACTGGAAGCAATGAAACCTTGGACATATATAAAGGGTCATTTCAAAGTCTAGAAACTAAGTTTTTTTATCAGCTAATGACCACTACTGGAAGCAATGAAACCTTGGACATATATAAAGGGTCATTTCAAAGTCTAGAAACTAAGTTTTTTGATCAGCTAATGACCACTACTGGAAGCAATGAAACCTTGGACATATATAAAGGGTCATTTCAAAGTCTAGAAACTAAGTTTTTTGATCAGCTAGTGACCACTACTGGAAGCAATGAAACCTTGGACATATATAAAGGGTCATTTCAAAGTCTAGAAACTAAGTTTTTTGATCAGCTAATGACCACTACTGGAAGCAATGAAACCTTGGACATATATAAAGGGTCATTTCAAAGTCTAGAAACTAAGTTTTTTGATCAGCTAGTGACCACTACTGGGAGCAATGAAACCTTGGACATATATAAAGGGTCATTTCAAAGTCTAGAAACTAAGTTTTTTGATCAGCTAGTGACCACTACTGGAAGCAATGAAACCTTGGACATATATAAAGGGTCATTTCAAAGTCTAGAAACTAAGTTTTTTGATCAGCTAGTGACCACTACTGGAAGCAATGAAACCTTGGACATATATAAAGGGTCATTTCAAAGTCTAGAAACTAAGTTTTTTGATCAGCTAATGACCACTACTGGAAGCAATGAAACCTTGGACATATATAAAGGGTCATTTCAAAGTCTAGAAACTAAGTTTTTTGATCAGCTAATGACCAATACTGGAAGCAATGAAACCTTGGACATATATAAAGGGTCATTTCAAAGTCTAGAAACTAAGTTTTTTGATCAGCTAGTGACCACTACTGGAAGCAATGAAACCTTGGACATATATAAAGGGTCATTTCAAAGTCTAGAAACTAAGTTTTTTGATCAGCTAATGACCACTACTGGAAGCAATGAAGCCTTGGACATATATAAAGGGTCACTTCAAAGTCTAGAAACTAAGTTTTTTGATCAGCTAATGACCACTACTGGAAACAATGAAGCCTTGGACATATATAAAGGGTCATTTCAAAGTCTAGAAACTAAGTTTTTTGATCAGCTAGTGACCACTACTGGAAGCAATGAAACCTTGGACATATATAAAGGGTCATTTCAAAGTCTAGAAACTAAGTTTTTTGATCAGCTAGTGACCACTACTGGAAGCAATGAAACCTTGGACATATATAAAGGATCATTTCAAAGTCTAGAAACTAAGTTTTTTGATCAGCTAGTGACCACTACTGGAAGCAATGAAACCTTGGACATATATAAAGGATCATTTCAAAGTCTAGAAACTAAGTTTTTTGATCAGCTAGTGACCACTACTGGAAGCAATGAAGCTCGTCGTTAGCAAATTACCTTTGGGAATTACTAGAAAGCAAATTGCTCCTATCAGCTGATATCGGAGATAAGGGTACAAGTAGACAGAGCTGTAATGCAGCTTGATATTCTTTCTAGTTTCCTCGTCTAGCCTATCTATCTATCTACCTACCTACCTACCTACCTACCTATCTATCTATCTATCTATCTATCTATCTATCTATCTATCTATCTATCTATCTATCTATCTATCTATCTATCTATCTATCTATCTATCTATCTATCTATCTATCTATCTACCTACCTACCTACCTACTTACCTACCTGCCTGCCTGCCTACCTACCTATCTATCTATCTATCTATCTATCTATCTATCTATCTATCTATCTATCTATCTATCTATCTATCTATCTATCTATCTATCTATCTATCTATCTATCTATTTACCTACCCACTCACCCGTCTGTCTGTCTATCTAACTATCTATCTATCTACCTACCCATCCACCTGTCTGTCTGTCTATCTTTCTAGTCTATCTATCCCTGCCTGTCTATGTGCCTAATGATCTTTCGAGTGCGTAGACGGCACATAAGGCACAAAGTCTAGACTCGTTGTTTTAACTAGCTTTAGTAATACATGTACGCGTTATACCGCCACATAGCATAAATTATAATCTGTACAGAATTAATGATAAGCTGAACTAACATTTCACAGACGCAAACACGGCGAGATACATCCAGTTTGTGATGTGCCTAGCAGCAATCCTGTACGCTGTGAGCTTCTTGCTGGAAGTTGTACAATGCCTGCCGATTGAAAGGTTCAGGAACTTTCTGGCAAAGAATAGAGTAACTGAAATATTTGCTGGCATTGCAAGTAAGTGAAATCAAATGTTTACAAATATTCCTACTCTAAGTCAGAATAGAAGTTGTCGCAGGTAGGATGAAGGACACGAGAGAAATGTAGAATTTCATTATTTTGAACCATGATTTCATGTTTTCTTTTTTTATTTAACCTATATACACAATGAGTCGAATCAATTATCTTTATAGCGTTTATTGTCTATTAGAATTATAGGCAACACTCTGCCTTCGAAAGAATTGAGTTATTTACGGGTCATCATCGTTGCACTCCCATGTCCTTAGTTGCTCAGATCCCCTCCTCAGCAAGTCTCGTAGTGTCCAGCAACTAACGACTCCAGTTCTGTGTTGGTTGATAAGTCTTCTTACACGCCCATTAAGTTTCTCGTTTCTGGCTGTGCCCATCTTAACGCCCATCTCTTTAATCCGAAGGAGTGACGTGGAATCATGGTTGTTGATGTCCTGTGCCCTTCCCACATCTCGGGGGAGGGTGGGGGCATTGATGATGTCCCCTCAATCCATTGGTTGGCGGTCTTCAACGACAGTGTAGCTAGCTAACCTGTCCGCTCTTTATTTCCCCGTACTCCCGCATGTTCTGGGACGTGCTGTGGATGGTCTAGACTCACGCGCACTCACTCACTCAGTCGCACGGTCCAGAACCCGTTTCCGCGTTATAGACTGGCTATCTCCAGTTAATGTTTGAAAGAATATTTATATATAATGAAGTAGCGGATTTATAAAGGTCACATTTATTGAACTGACCGACAGATCTAGTTTGAAAAGTTGCCCTCACTCGCACAGGCCTCCCGAACATCTACACGCTGCTCAAACAACGTAAGTTATGTTGACCTGGCCACTTAACCGTATGAAAGATGGCCGCATACTAAAAGATTACTTTGTGGACAACTAGCAGATGGCAAAAGAACTAGGGGGAGTTCAAAGAAACTCCGATTTACAGATGTGTGTGCAACGTGACATGGAGACTCTAAACATAGCCCTGCGGCCACAGAAGAAATAGTTGCAGACCGCAATCTTTGGAAACACACTCTAAAGCTCCAATCCATTTAAGAGGCAGACAGATTCACATAGAAAGATAATACACAGCGAAAGAAAAAAATTATATTTCCTAGGGGCGCTGTAAAATCCAGCAAACTATGACTGACAGATGCTACTATATAGAAAATTTATTGAGTTTTTTTTTTTTTTTAATGGAGTTAGGCGACAATGACAGATTCGACGATCCACAGCGGACTGAGATCTCACTTCAGCTCTCAGATGGTCTCCCCGGTTACAGTCCGTGTCAAAAACAAGTGGCCATAATCTGAGGATGGCCGTAATCCCCGCAGAGATGGGTCCGTTGATGTAGAAGACCTAGTACCTTCCATATCTTCACAATTATAAAGACCCAACTACTCCATCAAAGCATGGCAAATTTTCACCTATTTTTTTTCCACGCCGCTGAATTGTGCATCTGTTGAGAGTTCCCTGGACAGCTAAAAAGACCAACGAGGAAATCCTCAAAGAGGCCAACATAAGAGGAGAACTCCTAAAAACCATCAGAGAGAAGTACTCGACATTTTTGGGAGGCACACAGTAAGAAGAGGAGATTTGAAATACTTGGTTACAACTAGTAAAATACAAGGAAAGATATCGCTGGCGATAGACAAAAGATACTAGGCAGTTTGGTGTCGTGGCATAGTAAACAACAGAATTGGTACGATGCACTGAGATATAATCGCCCACGTAAGCCGGTATGGCACATGATGATGAATTGTGTGGTGGCATGAATAACTAAAGTAAAGGGTACAAAGTTTCTTCCCTTATACGGACACGCGCATGTCAGATCAGCTGTTAAGAAAAACATTGCCCGCATTATCCTACAATTGGCACATTTTTTTTGTTTTTAGTTATTGTTTATTACATAAAACAAACATATATAATGTTTGGGACAACCAGCATCATTTCTTTTAACTGAAAGGGGAATCTAACTCTCGTGTTACATCACCACAATTGTTTTTATATAAGAATTTCACTGTTAAATCATTCAAATTATGTTTTTTTTAAAAATTAGAATGTCAGTGTTACATCGTCATTATTATGTTCTTCTTTTCAACGAGGAATGCATGTGTTACATCATCAAAATAATGAAGTAAATCTCAAAGTACAGTAAATTTGATTATCTCTGAAGTACTTCAGACTATTTTCTAATGGGTTTAAGCAGTCCACGGATATGGAGAACAGAAAGACTTATATTGAGGAGTTGTAATAAAGTCTATGAGCGCTAACGATTATTAGTTTGTGATGCAACAATTTGTAGCTGAGCTTATCAGGCTCTGTGGGTCAGGAGTTGGGCTTGGCATGAGTCGAATTTTCGAAACTGATGAGCGGACCAAGAGCGAGTGCAGTTATCACATCTCAGAAACTATGCATTAACATATCATTTTTACAAGCGAGTGTACACCTGTGTGTCTTCCAGGTTTGCAGAAGTGATGATTCTAGCAATCAGTAATAAAATATGTATAATAAACACCAAATATCAAGCAGTTAAACTAGTAGAGAGACAAGACAAACTACACCGTTTCGGCAAAAACCTTTCAATAGTTATGGTTATGGTAGGCCCCGGTATCACTGCAAACGAATTAAAATCCATAATTGCTCAACCGTCCGTGCCAGTGGAATCATCCGAATTACTAACTCATCTCCAAAACAAAGAAAGGTATCTGTAGTCCCGATCATAGCAGTCTCAGCACACGCCAAAAGACATAAGGCGAAACCGCACAGAAAGTGAACACAGCCAACTGCTCCCTGTCATACGATATCATCATTCATCGTAAACATTTGGAATATCGAAACATGATCAAAATGGATGAGACACACAGCTCACGGTGTGCACAGAGCACTTAACTCAGTAGCTCCTGCAACAAGCCGGACTTGGAATATGAGGAAACTGCAACAGGGAACACTTTTCAGATACAGCAATTAAAAGTTCCTGCCGCCTAACCGTCATATTGACCGGTATTCCAAAGATGACGCATATTGCAATCAACACAGAACACACTATTGAGCACACTGTAGAGGATTTCAGATCACATGCATGTACTCCGCTTCACAGGGGAAGATCCCAACAGTGGAACTTCTGATCTATACACTGATCTGCATTGGAAAGATAGAATTAACCATCTTTCCGGCACAAAAAACGTAACAGTGAACGTTGACGCAAACATGACCGCGCCATCTTGAAACCGGAAGTCCCTTTCAATAGTATAGGCAAGTACTATACGGAGCCGCGATAGCTCAGTGGTTAGTGATCTGGACTACAAAGGACAAGAGAGTCGGGTTCAATCCTGATCGACGACTTCTGGACTCACCCAGCCTTAAATGGGTACCGGATTTTTTCTGGGAAAGTAAAGCGGCACGTGCGTAATACCGACCACATTACCCAAAAAAATAATGTGCTGATGTTCTATAAAAATTATAGTCACTAACACCATGTTCCCTATACGCCACTTGGCGTGATGGGGCTCTTTACTATTTTTTTTAAACTAATCTAAAACAAGATGAGTGACGGAGAGAGATAACAAAGAAAGACAATAAGCAGTGGCACTGGAGACTAGCACACATATAGAATCAATGGCGTATACTGGTTTTGGGGTATGGGCTACCGCTGACATAATAAATAAAGACATACATTATATTCAGTAGGTTAACATGAAGTAATATTTTCTAATGACATCACTACATTTTAAATTACTTACTTATTTATATGTAAACTCTATCCGTTTTGTTTGAGACGAAAATGTTTCGATTACTTTGTCATTGAAGGTACTGTTGGGTTGGTTTCTAAGTTTCTGAAGGAATGATTTCTCAATGGACATTAATGCCAAACCAGATAAGCGTTCTTGTGTCTGAGTTGAGCGACAATAAGATTTGATTCTCTTGAGAGCAGAAAAAGTTCTTTCTACAGATGCTGATACGCTGAACGTACTATAATAGTTATAAATAGGTTAGGAAGTTCCTGTAATCAGACATAGTTTCACTTTGTGACGATTCTGATTGGCTAGAGTTAAAAATAACCCGTGAAACCGCATTAATGTAGAGGTAGCTTAGCCGTATTATTTTGACGGGAATTTTTGAATATCAAGGTCATTAATTAATTCAAAGTCGGAGAGAAGAGAAATGTACCGCTGCTGATTAGCGGTTTCATGTACTATTTTTATGGTGGCTTCGGTCTCATTTACAAACGTTATGGTGGTCATACGAAAACCTTGCTTTAATAAATGCAAATCAAAGCAAATAAATCTTATTGGCCTACGAAATGTGTAATAAAATATTCAAAAATTTGTAATATAATAAATTATCATTTTCTTTTGTATTTCGTTAATATGTTCAGGCTACGACGGTAGCGTAGAGAATACGCCACTGTATAGAATATACAAAATATTAAATAATATTTATTATCATCAGCTTTCTCTGCAGCTCTACTCACTGCCCCATATAGAATGTAATCTTTTGATCTATAAAAAGTAAAGAGCCCCCATCACGCCAAGTGGCGTATAGGGAATATGGTGTTAGTGACCATAAATTTTACAGACCTTCGGCACATGATTTTTGGGGTAATGTGGTCGGTATTACGCCCGTGCCGCTTAACTTTCTCAGAAAAAATCCGGTACCCATTTAAGGCTGGGTGAACCCGGAAGCCGTCGGTTGAGATCGAACCCTACCTCTTGTCCTTTGTAGTCCAGTTCACTAACCATTGAGCTATCGCGGCTATTTTGTATCTATGCTCTTTGTTTTTCTCTCACCTTGTCATGTCAACCAATGTTTTTTTTTTTACGCTTCCTGATTTGTCCAGTTACCACAGGCACATATCAAATCTGTGTACATTTTCTTTACCACAGCTGTGCTGGTCCTACAAGGCATGGTCATATTTGCCGGCGAAATAAAGAACAAGGCAGATAAAGTCTCAGGACAGGAGGATGAGCAGCCAGGATGGTCGTTTGTCCTTGCCATTGTTGGTCTTCTCTCGTGCGTGTTCGGCTTGCTTATGGTAATCATGTTCAGGGAGTTACCCCTGTCTAGCCCAGACAAAGTTGGAGGTTCTTGGCTACGTCCACATTCCAACAATGTCCGGATTAAAACTACAGACCACTAACTCATGCAACCATAACTCAGACTGGGATTCTCGATTCACCTATGATGTCTGAATACTAAACTTATCAACTTATGCTGAAATACAGATTGTAAATAATACCACAAAAATGCTTTTGTTAATAAATAGGCTAAGAATAGCAAAATGTTATATCTTCTCAACATTCCTGTATTGTGCAGAAACATGGACATAAGGCAAGAAAACAGAACAGAAAATTGAAGCCTTTGAAATGTGAATTTATAGAAAAGAAAAGATATGATGGAAAGAAAACAAACGATGAAGTCTTAAAACAACTAAAATGAAAAGAGAATTACTGAAGACAATTCAAACAAAACAAATTAGATTATTGATGCATGTTAAAAGACACAGAAGCCTAATAAAATTAATCTTGGAAAAGAAAATGCGAGGTAAAAGAGGCAGACCAAGACTAACATGAATGAGTAACATCAAAAGATGGTTAAATCAGCCTATGATAACCTGCACAATCAAAGCAAGAGACAGAGCAAAATGGTACTCCATGGTAGCAAACCTTCGACACGGAGACGGAACTCAATGGTGATGATAAATGGGCCAAGGTTAACACTATAATGGAGGCGAAGGTGCGCCTCCCAGCACCAGAGCTGGAAGTTGTCAGCGATCCACAGCTGATGGCTTGCGCCAGGATAGGTGAACCAGAACCATCCAGACCCTGCTCCACCTCTCCGTGGTACCTCTAGTAACAGACTAACCTGTCTAGTCTGGCCAAGCGACCAGGGATGACAACCCAGTACTCAAAAATGTCGAGCTGAAGTTGGATGTGTTGGGCTGAAAGGCGCAAATATAACATAAATACTGTAAACCACAACACAACGCAGATGCCTACTTGACGTCCTTTTAAGGGCGGATGATGACGAGGTACACTCCTTAAGTCATCAGGTGAATGCAAGCAAGCAACACTATAACATTTAGAGAAAATCTCTAATGTATAGACAAGCATACAATTTCTGTTTCGAATAGTGATTTCACGACCCAAAAAAAAAAAAAAAACTTGTCAAATGTGTGAAGTTTCCTCTACTCATTGGCTTAAACACATTCATTCATTGGGTGCTGTCTCCACATCGAAGGTTGGCTATCATGGAGTGCCATTTTATCTTGTCTTGATGGTGTATGTAGTCATAGGTTCATCAGTCCACTTTAGTTTTAGTCTGCCTCGTGCCTTCCCTTCCAAGATGACTTTTAGAATGTTGATTCTTCACATGTCCAAAAATTTCAGTAGTCTTTTTTGAATTGTGTGAATTAGTTCTGTTTTTCATTTTAAGAACTTATGTTTACCTTTTTTTAATTTCACCCAAATCTCCCCACTTTCCTATCGATCACATTTCAAAAGCTTACATTTTCTGTTCTGTTTTCTTATTTAATGTCCATATTTCTGCACCAAACAGAAATGTTGAGTAAATATAAAATTTTGCTTTTTGTAGTTTTAGTTCTGATGTTATTTGCTTTGATGTGATTATATTATTAATGTTGTTAAAATAGGTTTTTGCCATTCCTATTCTTCTGTCTTCCATCCTTTGTTATGTGACCAAGGAATATTCTTGAACTCTTTTTAGGTTTTTTTCCATCTACTTCAATATTTTCTTGTATATTTTGTGCCTTTTCTCTGCTAATAATCATAGTTTTAGTCTTAATACTTATTTTCATCCATACTCTTACTTTGCTTACTAGTTGTTGGTCTTCTGGATTTTCTGCCATAAATACAGTATCATCAGCATACCTTAAATTATTTATTATATATCCATTGATGTTTAGTTCTGACATCCCCAAGATGTCTTTGAAGATCTGCTTGGTGTATAAATTAAAGGTGTATATCTTTCAGGCATTTCATTACTTTATGATGTATTCTACAATCGCTTATCAACAACTTTGACAAAGCATACAGCCTTTTTTCTCTATCAGTTAGTGTCAAGAAAACAGTACTTCTAAGTCAAGGAGACATCAAACCTTTATTAGTCACTTTAAAAGATTATCCACCTGAATTAGTTCAGAAATTCACATATCTTGGATCCATTTTTCCGTTGTTTGTATTTATAGTTATAACTTCTAATGCCTTGCAATTGTTCCATCAGGCAATGATCAGGTTCTCATGCTATATATGGAAGTGAAGGCACTTATCAGTATCAAGGCTATAATGGTCTGCGACACATAACTGACTGCTTGTACCAGAGTTATCCAGATCTTACAACTCAGCATGGTGACCATAGCAACAGACAAGCCAATCTGGTCAAGTGAGGAGGGGGATCTAGAGGGAAGGCAATCCAGTACTCAAATATACGCTGCTGATGTGTATTGGGCCAAAAGGTTGATATATGACAGCTTTCCGTAAACCACAATATACACATCTACGCTCACTTAAGGACGGACGATGAAGACAGATGAGCACAGAATAAAAAGTTTATTGATCAAATTACTTTTTTTCCCCTGCCGTTCACCCAATGACTACTATAGGGCTGAATAGTCCTATCTTCATCATGCCCTTAAAAGGATGTGAAGTGGGCATAGATAAGAATTGTGTTGTGCTTGTCGGCCCAACACTTCGGATTTAAGCACTGCATTTTTGAGTGCCGAGTTGTCCTCCCTCTACGATTTTCACTAGATTGGCCAGATCGAATAATGTATTTCCAGGAGCACCGCTGGGAGGCAGAGTAGGATCTTCATCAGTTCTATTCTTCTCCAATCCTAATGCTTGCAGTCAGCTGTGGGTCGCTGACCAGACTCAGCACAGTTGCTTGATCAAATTACTAAATCTTACCCTAAATAATGTTACAAGAGTGGGTGGGATGATGTAATTTGTTACAAAGAAAATAACGACAAAAGGTAGATCCCAAGGTGAATTTGAGAACATTTTAAAGAATAATCTATCTCATGTCTTTTCAAGCCAAGGATGGTACTTTGAGCAGAAATTCGAGACCCGTCGTGTCCGACTATCCTTGCAATTAATTGTCAGACTTTCCATGAGCCCACATTGTATCTCACAGCACATCCCTGTTCTCGAACAGGTTGTTGTTGATGAACCTCTCAATCGAGACAATGACAGTGCTAATGTCTGCCATTGTTGCCTCTTCATTGTTCTTTTTACTGTTTCTTTAGATCAGTACACTCTTGTTTCCATTTGAGGGTATGTCTTGAAATTCTCTTCTCATCACATGGTCAACATATGCATCATTTCAATCTGAGAGTCATGATTATTGTTACAATAACAATGGGTGCTTACTGATAACAGCTTGTTAAGACACTGATCTACTGTCCACAGCAAGGTGAAGAAAAACAAATCTCTTCGATTGGAAGTGGGAAAAAATAATTGGCAGTTAAAAATAAATAGTAAGTAATGTGCTACTGTTTGGGATAATTTTTTTCAAAAGTTGATAACACCAACCAAATCATGCCCAATTAGAGCCTGAATACACACATTCACTTTAAGAAGGGATGGAAATCTGGTGGGCAGGAATTTCACACTCCCCACCAAAATGCTTAAGTAATGTCAGTGGGCTAAAAGATTTAACATTTTTAAAAATGATAATATAAGCAAGTCAAAAGCAAATTGTGACAAATTCACTTAAATTTTAATTTTTGTGAATTCAGAAACACTTCACGTCTACAGATATTCATATGTGATTTTGCACTTCTGTGGGCACGTTATTAGTTTCTATATACCACTACAATTCTTTAACATCAACTAGAATACTAGTAATTATGACATTCTAAAATACAGGGAACAAATGAACTATAAATAATAACAACAAACACATTCTTTCAATTCTGAAGCATTATGGGTGGCTACAGGCCAAGTGGGTTTTGTTGCTGCTCTAGAAGAAGCCACAAGCTGTAGTGGCCTTTATCTGCTTTTGGCTATGGCCAAAGATAAGAAGAAATACAGGCTTGAAAACAAAGCTAAGATGATCAAAAAGTCATACACATATAAAAATGTATTTTGCAAGCACTGGGTAAAAAACAGACACTTTCAGGACTCATGTAAATGAAGTAAAAATTGACAATAAATTTGGTAATGTAGATAAAATAACAAACTACATAGATATCAAACATATTGATCGATCAACAGAAATGTCCTCAGTGGTTCACACAATTTTCATCTCAAACACTCTTGCTATGTCACGTGGTTGAAATAATCAGCACTCTATCAACTTGTGACACATTTTATTATATAAAAATTAATTTATTTATGCCCAGTGGTTGCTACAGTTAGGGTCGTGGAGACATTGGAGGTGGTGGTACCATGTTCATTCCTGGTAAAAGGTTTCCACTACCACCGCCTGACACTGCCGCATTTGGTCCCAGCAAGATCTGAAATATTTTCAAATAATTTAACATTAATATCAACAAGACAGCAGCAAATTGGTCATTACTAATCCAGTAAATGTTAAACAAACTGACAGGAAACAGAAAACCACCATTGTAAATTCTTTGTACAGTGATGGGTTGTCACAATTTTGGAAATTAAATGATGCTAATGGAGAATACAAATACAAACCATCAACAAACTACTGTAAACAAAATAAAAACGATAATTTTTTTTACCATGTAATGAAAAGGGAACAGCTGGAATATATTATGACAACTACAAAACTGTAGGGATAGAAAGTTGTGGAGAGACATGATCGAGACACCATAAGACTTTGTAATGATCATGATGAAATGCTAAACTGAAAAAAAAGCAGCAAAACATTAAACATGTAGTGGTGCTTCATATTTCAAACTCTGTTCTAAGTGGCTGTTGAACTCTGAAATGTTTGATGTCCAAATCAATTGTTTTTTCCATTAAAATAACGGAAAGTGAATTAATGTATTCATGGACCCTAAACCAGAATGGGGTTCCAAAAAAAAAAAAAAACAGAGGATGTATTGATTCACCTAAAAACAGCTTGCAGAAAAGACAACAAAACACAATCAAAATTTGTACATAGTTTATATTGACCAGGAAAAACAATTTGACCCAGTTAACAGAAACAGAGAACAACTGTTGGAAATACCAACACCATATGGAGTAAGCCAACATTTAACCAACCTAATTAATAGTTTCTACATCAACAGCAGCTGCACAGTCTGAACTGCAGCAGGTTACAAGACCAGTTTAAAGTTAGATCAGGTGTAAGGCGGGGCGGGAGGGGGGGGGGGTAATTATGCCCCCTGCTGTTTATTATATACATGGACTATATATGTAAGTTAGCCAACCCATCAGAGACAAAGGAGATAAACGAGCTTTTATTTGCAGGCAATCAGGCACTAATAAATAGAAAAATAAAAAACCTACAAGAACACTTAAATAGACTCAACAGCGCAGGCACAAAATACAACATGAAAATCAACATCAACAAAACAGAAGTAATGAATATCACAAAAGAGAAACAGAACATCAACATAATTATAGATGGCAGACAACTAAAGTAAGTTGAGGAATTTATATACCTAGGAAATATAGGGACAAATAACAAGTTACAAACAGCAGAAATAGATTAAGCTGTCTGGTATCTTTCCCTTTTGCTTCCCTCCATCTCTTTGTCCCTCAATTTTTCCAGTTGTCACAATATATTCCAGTTGTTTCCTTCATGGCCAAAAAATTATGATTGTTTCTTCCTAATATTGGAAATTAGCTCTTTTTGCTTTGGCCTCTTTCAGAACATTTTAATTAATTTTCTAAGCTGTCCACCTATCTTTCTATATTTCGTTCGCTCGCCTGAAGTATTGTCTATATCTGCAATGTCGTTTCCTGTATAAATTTTACTGTCTTTTGTAATTCTTGCAGTGGCCCATATAGTTTTGTCTGTAGTGTTGTATCTATGGGCCAATGGATTTTGCTCAGTCTACTATATTCAGTGCAGTCTTGAAGTATGTGTTCAGCAGCCTGAGGCACCTGTCCACATGTAAATGTAGTTGAGGTGCCGATCTTGAATTTTGTATACATGTGACTATGGAGTCGATTGTGTCCAGTTCTGAGGCGTATAATGATAACTTTTTCACATCTACTCATATTATGAAAGGCATCCTGATTTGGGGCATGTGGTCCTCTGATTGATTTGATTATGTGTTTCTTATGATGGTATATATGTAACAGGTGCATTTGGTTGTGTGCCTGTTGAACCTTCCTTTGTCAACTGATCTGCTTTCTCATTTCCTGGTATTCCACAGTGAGATGGGATCCACTGCAGGGCAACCCTGTGGTGCTTGCAGAATTCAGTCAATAAGGTCTGCAAATGTGGCAATTTTCTGGATTGTAGTGCCTGCCGAGTACTGATCTTGCATCTGTCTAAAACACTGCAGGCTGTGGCCTAAGATTACTGTTCAGTAGTTTCTCTATTGCCAACTTTATTGCTTGGATTTCTGCATCATAATTGTGACTTAGCTATTTATATTCATTTACCTGTTTCAATATTGTTCCATTTGTCTTTATTGTGAATAGTGGTGAGGTCGTTTTTGTTGTTGTTATCATTACTTCTGACTTTGCTATTGAGGCTTAGTCCTTTATTTTAATTTGTATCATTGAAAAGATGACACTATTTTAGATTATATCTCATGCTCTTTATTCATCTTCCGAGTTTGTTTTCAGATGTACATAAAGGTTATAATGAAGAATGTAATCAGTTTAAAATTCAAGATAAAATGACATAATGGCCATGAGTAGTAGTCATGAGAGCTACGTTTCAACAGGAAAAATCTAGATGGATAAATTCAGGCCCGGAATCTAGTTCTAGTGACTTATTCTTAATCCATGATGAAAAGAAAGTGTTTGAGATAATACCTGTCTTTGCTGTTGTAGATGTTCTTCATGTTGCTGCGCCCGCTCTGATTCAAATACAACTGGCAAAATCAAGATGACTGCCGTCGAACTAGCAATCCACAGTACATTCCTCAAAAGCCAAAATCCTGTTTTAGTTGCAGCTGTTACAAAAGTGCCTGTTGTGGAGCAAGCATTACGAACCGATTCTGGGAACATTTCTGTTAGCCCTATAAGTCGTTCAGAAAGGCTTTCATCCTGTCAAAAATAAAAATTGTCAATTCTAATAAGAAAATGTTCATTAATATAAGATATAAAATAATGTCATTGTATAAAATTTCATCAATGGCTACAACTCTGCATCATCAGCTATGAGTTACCGACTGCTTTCAGCCGTACTCAAGATTTAAATGCCACCATATATTGGTGCCTTGTATTCTATTGTATTGTCCTGTATTCTTCTTCTCCAACAAGACCACAGACCAAACAGGTAGTTAATGGCTTATACAAGCTATGGCGTTTTGTGGAACAACAACATGTAGCTTCATTCTGCGGCACAACCAATGGTATCTTAGCAAGGTACCCTAAGGCTAGCCCAGGCTGTTCATCTGATTTATTGTTCTTAATCAGACTATTCTTTGCATGCCTCTCTAGTCCTTTGCTGTCTCTCCAGAGTCCACTTCAAGACAGCACTAGTTTCTGTTCCTGGGCCTCTTTTGTGTGTATCTATCTATCTATTGACCTTTCGAGCCGTAACCGGCCCATAGGGCGTAGACCTAGATACACCTTCTCCTATATGAATTTTTTGTTCTAGCAGTTTTCTTTTAAAGATATTTTATCAAATCTCGCCATCTGTCTCTGTTCTGTGCAAGCAGTTCTATCTCATTGAGGGAGCCGATTCCTGCTGCTCTTGCCTCTCTCATCAATGTTCTTCTCAGTGTCTCCCTGGGTCTTCCTCTTTTTCTTTTACCTGTTGTTTCCCATATGAGGGCTTGCTTTGCTATTCGGTTATTATCTCTTATCACATGTCCAATGTATGACCATCGTCTTTTCTTTATTACTGAAGATATTAGTGGTTGATTGGCGATTTCTCTAATTTCCTCGTTTGTTTTGAATTCGTTCCATGCTATACCAAGTATTTTCCTTAGACATTTATTTTCGAATGCGTTCAACTTTGTTTCTATATCTCTTGTTGTTTTCCAGCTTTCACACGCATACGTAAGGGTTGATAGTACATTTGATTTGAATAGCCTAAGTTTTGTGTTTGTGCTGATAAGTTTTGATTTCCCCAACTTTTCAAGGCTTCTGAAAGACATTGCTGCTTTAGCTATTCTGATCCTAATTTCTTTGCTCGTATCCCCTTCTCGATCAATGTGACTTCCAAGATAGATAAAGTGATCGATCTCTTCTACTGGTTTGTTTTCCATGTATATTTTGTCACCTGTTGGAATTAAACTAGTCATGACTTTAGTCTTTTCATGATTGATCTCAAGCCCAATTTTGCTGGCTATTGATGATAGTTCATTTGTGTTTTCCTGCATCGTTTTTATCTGACTGCTGATGAGAACTATGTCATCAGCAAAGTCGAGGTCCTCTAAATGGTCTCATTGTATCCATTCGATGCCTTTATTACCAGTGCAGCATTTCTTCATTATGAAGTCCATAACAATTCCAAATAACAAGGGCGATAAAATACATCCTTGTTTAACCCCAGTTTCTATTGGGAAACATTCGCTCAGTCCTTCCTCTGTTCGAACTGCACATGTGTAACCATCATACATGTCTTTGATAATATTTATGATTTTTGATGGTAAACCATATTGCTTCAGAATTTTCCACAAAGAATCTCTATGAATACTATCAAATGCTTTTTGAAGTCGATGAAGTTAAGTACAAAAGGTTTTTGCTTTTCAATGTGTTCCTCCAATATAAGTCGTAGAGTGAAAATGTGGTCAATACAGCTTCTCCCTTTTCTAAACCCAGCCTGTTCTTCACGCATTACTGTATCTATTGAATCCTGTATTCTATTTAGGATGATTTTGCAGAATAACTTTGAGGCAACTGACAAAAGTGTCACGCCTCTCCAGTTGTTACAATCTCTAAGATTGCCCTTTTTTGGGATCTTAACAATGATTCCTTTTTTCCATTTATGAGGCATCTTCTCTGTTTTCCAAATGATGTTGAACATTTTTTGGAGATGTATTAGATTATGGCTATCAATTGCCTTGAGGATCTCAACTGCTAACTTATCCTCTCCAGCAGCCTTGTTATTGGTCATAAGCTTTAAGGTGGTTTCTATTTTTTGTGTGTATGCCCTACCAATATCATGATTGTACAAAGAAATTACAATGGTGGTTTTCTGTTGCCATCCGTCGGTTTGTTTACGTTTGGCTCCGCTAGCCTTTGACTAAAAAGTCTCACCCACAAGGCTGTGGGGTTGTTTTTACTTCAGGGTACCCTCCCTTAGCCTTTTAGTCTCCCGAGCATACCTGCAAGGCAGCCGCAGATTGTACTGTTTACTGCAAAACAGAGAAGAGATAGAGCGAAGCAAAGAGAAAAGATACCAGACAGCTTAAGAGAATGACTCAGTAGAAGGTCAACAACAGAAATGATAAATAACTGTCAAGATTGAAAGTTGTGGAGAAACATGATCACCTACGCCAGCAGGCCCGGTACTTGATGATGATGATTTCCAATATCTGTCTCTTATTAGGTAACTGTGGCAAATGGTTTTTAATAGTTTCTGGAAGCCACGAAAATCCCATTTCTACAAAAACCTGGCATGGAAGTCAAATGTGCTCCAATGGTACTTGACTGAGTTTCCCAGAAAGATATTTAAAAATATTTATCACTGCACTTTGGATATATCTAAAAAGGTGTCCCCAGAAAGATACCACTTGGTGGTGGTACTATTTGTTTATGAAATGAAAAGTCAGAAAACTCCCTACAATAGAGTGAATAATTATAGATGAATGCTTCAAGCTGTTTTCAAAATATAACTATTTT
The DNA here is from genome assembly GCA_032433765.1 of Megaustenia siamemsis. Taxonomy (NCBI): domain Eukaryota; kingdom Metazoa; phylum Mollusca; class Gastropoda; order Stylommatophora; family Ariophantidae; genus Megaustenia; species Megaustenia siamemsis. The sequence goes on from JAVIAB010000073.1 coordinate 94,405,935, forward strand.
GAGTAATCTTAATGAGGAATAAATCCCTCAACTACTTATGTGAAATCTGGATTATTTTTTATACTGGTGTAGAAAAAAAAAATGTAAAAACAAAAGGCAATTTAAAATTGTGAATATACAAATTATCTTAATACTCATAGGGACTTTTATAAATTGAATCTGGTGACTTCCGGGAGCAATGAAAAGCCAAATTCGATTTTTTTTCTACACCGCCATTTTCGGAAATTGGCTAAAGGGTCTCAAACTTTAACACATTTTCTCTGAGATGTCACATGACTTGTGTTACTATTTATATGTCAGGTGAAAGGTCAGGAAATACCCTACTGTCGGGTGAAAGAATTATTTGAATACTCGTAGCCGTTTTCAAGATATTAGTGACTGAATGCATTATTTGTCCATTTTTACTGACTTTTTCCATATTAAAACAGTAAATTTATTGGTCAATAATGACAAAACACATATTTTTTTATTCAGCACCTATTTAAATATAAACATGCACACATTTGAAAGTGATCTGCCTTAGTATGCATGTCCAAATAATAATTTAAAGGGAGCATCTTCAAGGGTGGGAGCCGCGATAGCTCAGTGGTTAGTGAACTGGATTACAAAGGACAAGGGGTAGGGTTTGGTCCCAACTGATGGCTTCCGGGTTCACCCAGCCTTAAATGGGTACCAGATTTTTTCTGGGAAAGTAAAGCAGCACGGGCGCAATACCGACCACATTACCCCAAAAATCATGTGCTGAAGGTCTGTAAAATATAGGGTCACTTAACACCATATTTCCTATACGCCACTTGGCGTGACGGGGGTACTTTACTTTTATTTTTTTAATCTTCAAGGGTAGAAATCACGTCATCCGCGGCATTTGATAGTCAAAATTTCATGTCTCAGTATAGCTCTGCTTTTTTTTTTTAACAATATTTTTAAATTACTTAACTAGATAATAAAAACAATGGATTTGTAAAATTCATTTACCATTTAAATATATAAGTGTGTGAAATTTGAAAGTGATCTGTTAATTCTGGTATGTCTAAATAAATTATTAATGGTAGGGGCTAGCCCCTTTATAAACCATTGTGCCATCATATTCTGCCAACTTTCAATTTTCCAGGCATGGACAACTATCCAAACAGGCCCCATGATATTTTCCTCTATGTTCCGCTTAATCAATTTAAGTCAAAATTAATTCATTTAAAAACTAATAACTTTTTTTCTAATTGTTTACCATTGTTTAGCTTGCATCAAGGGTTATCTAGCTAGCTTGTTTTAGATCACAACAGACTATTTTGAAATTTTTATCAAAGTACCTAATACTCAACAACATTACCGTACCAACATTTGGAAATAACCAAATAAAACTAGGAGAAATACCTCTACTAGACGTACAATCTTACATATATCTGGGCAGTAATATAGATAAAGAGGGAGGAACAGAAAATGATACCAAAATAAGGATATCAAAGCAAGAGGAGCTTTCATTGCACTGGGAAACATATGGAAATCCAAAGAATCAAGATATTAGGTTAAATACAAAAATAAACATTTTCAACTCAAATGTTAAGTCGGTCCTATTATATGGCTGTGAAACATGGAAAACAAGAAATTGACAATCACGAAGATACAGACTTTCATTAATGGATGCTTACGCAGAATAAAAGGATGGAACAGGACAAAATCACTAACATAAAATTATGGAAATGTACCAGTCAAATACCAGTGGATAAAGAGATACAGCGAAGACGATGGCGCTGGATAGGACACTCACTACGGAAGCCAACTGAGAGTATTACACAACAGGCTCTTTTTTAGAATCCCCAGGGGAAAAGACAAAGAGGAAGACCAAGGAATTCTTGGAGAAGACAGATAGAAGCAGAGATGAAGATGATGGGGAAGACATGGAATGATCTTAAAAGAATGGCAAAAAGCAGAATGACTTGGAAAATGTTTGTTGAAGACCTATGCTCCACTGGGAGCTAAAAAGGTAGAAGACCTAATACCCATGTTAGTAATGTCCTTTTATTATCTACAATTGCATATATCCTTGACATTCATTGAAATTTAAATTGCATAGTTGTTATGAAGTAATTACAGAATTTCACAAAAAAGGTAATATCACTCAAATTTTATCCCTTTGCTTGCTTGCGTTCGCCCGATGACTAAAGTATTCTAGTAGACTACAGAATTACTCTTCATCATCCGCCCTTAAAAGGACGTTAAGTGGGTGTGTCTGCGTTGTGGTTTACAGTATAACTGTGATATATGCGCCTTTCGGCCCAACACATCCGACTTCAGCACGATTTTATCCCTTTACTTTATATTCCATTTTTTGCAATGGCCCTTTACCTAAAAATGGGCAATTTTTACTTTTGTACAAATGCAAAAATTAAGGGACCAATGGGTAGTAATAACAGATCACATATCATATGATATATATTATTATGCCGGGCCATACACATTTTTCTAGATAAAAGATTTCTCCCAGGCTACCAAGTACCACTGGACTCACATTATTTATCAATGATTTAATGGAGACCAGGCATCATTGATCATGTTCTTTTTATATTCCTTTAATACTTCTAATATAAAGTCTTACGCTTAAGAGTTCTTTGGCTTAAAAGGTTAAGCAATTCGGTTTTTTAAAGTGTAAGGTAAGGCGAGATACTGATAACTAAGGAAACAGCTTGGACTTAAATTACTAACACTAACACACAGTGATGACAGTGTGAGTGTTTCTAGGTAGAAGTCTAACTACTTCCAAGCTAATACTTCTATAGTCCGTTCAGAAATTCATAATCACACCTAAATTAATTTTGCGTGATAACCGCTTGTTATTTTGGTTTCACATTTTGTATGGAATCTTAGAATATTGATGATATTATAGAAATATTTTTTGCTCTGAGAAATTTGATCTAGTTTAAAAGTTTTCTTCTTTAGGGTATATTAAATTCACCCTGTTCGAATTTGACACCATTTTAGGATATATACATTTTTGGTGCGGTCGTTCACATAAAATAGTTTGGCTACTGCAGAAACACTAACTTCCCGTGCACAAAACTGAATTGTTATTGAACGACATGACGCACCACTGCCTGGGCATTAATTACCGAAGGGAAGGAGTATCTTTATTAATTTTGTGAAGACTCAGTAGACAATTTGTTGACTTTAAATACCAACATTTATATCTAAATTACAATGAGTTTGAAATGCAAATTTATAACTATGCAAAAGAAGTGTGTTGAACATGTGTTGCGGGTGGAAGATGAGTACTGGAAACGATCGGAGATGGATTACTTATTACTACTTGTCCAGCCAGTAATGATTATCAACCTCTTGGAATCGTCAGATTCGAAATGATTAAAATTAAAAGATGAATTCAATTCCAGATGCAGTTAGGACGTCCTGGGGTCTAATGGTGACCGAAGGACAAGACTAATTGTAACCAATTGAATTAATGTTTGCAAATACACATAACGAACAACACCCACAAGACAATTAAGCACTATGTAACTACGCCTCTGACAAGAATTGCAGTAAACTGGACAATTTATCACAATTACTGTAAACTCTAAAATTTGAATCAACTTGTGTGATATCGTCATCATAAATAAAAGATCAAAGGAATTCGCTGATGTGCAAAATCTGTTGTGTTTGTGGAATAAAAAATACCAAATGTGAAAATCTTTGCGTCATCAATATTCTAAGATTGCATGCAAATTTTGAAACCAAAATAACAAGCGGTTATCACGCAAAGCTAATTCAGGTGTGATATTAATTTCTGAACGGACTATTGACTAATAATTGACTATAACTCTATAACTTAGTATAACAATACTAATACTTGCAAGCTTGCACTAATTCTAATAAATAATTGTAAAAAATATGAGTTATAAAGTAAAAATATTTAATGTATATGGAGTATGTACAATTTTTACTTAGGTCATAAAACATAAGGTAAGTCAAATAATAACTTTATGATTGGATCTTCTTCACTTCATTTTTCATTCCATATCGGTGACTATCGTGCGGTGACTATCTAAAATTATAATTGTCAGTCACAGTCAGTTAGTCAGTTGAGTCAGTGCTGAGTGAGGGCCTGATTTTTTCGTTAAAAATTAAAATAAAACTAATAATTATGACACAACATTGAACATGAGAACCATTAAACTACAAAGAATAAAAATTAAATTCATTATGAAACAATCATGATTCAATTTCATCACTGAAATGATATGATCGGTCGCAATGAAATGATGACATTGATTGAAAGTCATTATTATTATTTATATAAAAAAAAATTATCAATCAAAAACTGAAAAAAACCATAATTTTTTATGTTGGTCTAAACTTAGCGCCAGTGTGAGGGTAATGACAAATTTTAGTGAGCTTGAAAATACTCACATAACGACTAAAATTGATTTTAAAAGGTAAAATGACAAACTTAGTGCAACTTTAAAATGTAACAACCTCGTTAAGTTCATCGTCGTCGTCCTCGATAGCTCTTTGCTCACCTAAATCAGCCATCTTGTTAGAAGCATGGAAAAGGGTCACTTCCGCTGGCGGAGGGTAACTAAGAAAACTTGCCACAATATGAACCTTTTTTTAACGAAATAAATCTTTGGAGATAATATTATGTTGGTGAAGATTTTGTTTTGCCTCCCTGCTGAGATTGCTGGTAACAGTCTGAGTAAAAATAAAACAGACTGATTTACGATGTAGTGTATGGATCGCCGTAGTCCTCATACTCACAATGATTGAAATAATTTTTTTTTTAAAAATCCTTGTCACGTGTTGTGTCGTATAATACATGGATTAAGGCATATCGTATAGTATATGGTGTACATGTTAGTACCAATGTCTTTTTTATAGATCAAACACATTTTATGTAAATGTAGTCAGTTCGTCTTTCTTTCTAAAAAAAAATTATATATCAATGGCTGGGAGGTGAACCTATACGCCGCCGATCAGGATCGAATTCAACCTTTTGTCCTCAGTAATGCAAACTATTAAAAAAAATATATAGTGGTTAGCGGGCAGCGGGGTAGAGTTCTGCCCTACCAAAGGAGGAGTAAGACGTCTCATTTCCTCCGCTAGTCTTCGGGAACCCCTGGGCAATGTGGACCTCCCGTTTAGTCCCCCTATCAGGGTTATTGGAGCAGGTGGTGAATGGTGTTGTGGGAGCAGCCGACAAGTAGTGCCAGTTATGGTCCCCACATCGCCGCGATGGCAGGCAGAGGATCTCATGTATAAAGACAATGGCTGCGATCTCCGACTAGTACAGTCACTGCCAAGAAGGAAAGGAATGGCAAACTACCTTCTTAAATTGCCTGGAATAATCAAGACAAATCACAACCTCATATTTACAGCTAACGATGTTAATGGGGACTTCACAGCCTCCTCGTCCGGTAGGGAGTGTCATGTGCTACAGGTGACACCCGATCGTCATCAAGCAACTGTATGCAAGATCAAAAATAAAGAGACACTAGCAATAGGAACTTGGAACATTAGATCAGCATTCCAGGTTGGTAAAATAGAAAACATCAGTCAAGAAATGAAGAGAATGAAATTGAACATCTTGGGACTATGTGAAATGAGATGGACAGGGGCAGGATTATTACAACGCGACAGTGGAAATGTAATTTACTCTGGGGGAACCACACACGAAAGAGGAGTAGGCATCATGTTAGATAGAGAAAGAGGGCAAAACAGTTAAAGGATTTTGGCCAGTATCAGACAGAATTCTGCTCGTAAAATTGAGAAGCAGACCAATGGATATCAACATAATTCAAGTTTATGCACCAGCAAGTAATAGCTAAGAAGAAGACATTGACACTTTTTATGAGGAGCTAGAGGCGACCATGGAACAGTGTAAACCCCAAGAAATAACTATTATATTAGGGGATTTCAATGCAAAGGTAGGAACAGCTAAAGTGCAAAATGTGACTGGGGGGCATGGCCTTGGAGAGACGAATGACAGAGGGGATAGATTGGGCAAAGACACATGAAATGATTATAGGTAACACCTGGTTCAAACAAGACCCTAGGCGACTAAGGACATGGCAAATCCCAGACAAAAAAGTACACAATCAAATTGATTGTATACTGGTACAGAGAAGATTCAGGAATGGGCTAACATCGGTTAAAACAAGGCCAGGAGCAGATTGCAATAGTGACCATGTACCAGTAGTTGGAAAGATAAGAATAAAACTGCGGAAAGCACAGAAATCACCAAGAAATATAAAATTAGAACTAGATATGCTAAGAGTAGATAAACAGATGAGTGATAATTACAGCACGATAGTACAAAATAGATATAATGCTATTGAGAAAATACAGGACATCCAGGAGCAGTGGGAAATGCTCAAACAATCGATTCAACAAACATCAAAAGAAGTAATACCAGTGACTAAAAGAATCAACAAAAAGAAATGGATGACAGAAGAAATATTACAACTAATGGACGAAAGAAGAAAACATAAGAAAGAAGAACGGGCATACAAAATATTGCACAAAGAGATTCAAAACAAGGGCAGTGAAGCAAAGGAAGGACGGTTAAAACAGAAATGTAAAGAAATGGAAAAACAACAAAAGAAAGACTCAAAATTTATGCACAATCAGTTAAATGAATTAACAGGAAGAAAAGAAGTCAAAGTTTCAGGATGTGTGAAATCAAAGGAAGGAAATATAATAATGGGACAGGAGAAGACAATGGAAAGATGGACAGAATATATCAGTCAACTCTATGATGATGAAAGAGCAGAATTAAACAATTCAAATGAAGACACCGGACCACCAATAATGCAGAGTGAAGTTGAGGACGCAATTCAACACATGAAAAGAGGCAAAGCTCCAGGTCCTGACAATATAACAATTGTAGAGATAAATGCATTAGGAGAGCTGAGAGTACAAGTCATAACAAAATTACTCAATGACATATATAACACTGGACACATACCCGAAGATCTACTAAAATCTATCTTTGTAGCCATACCGAAGAAGGCAGGAGCCACTGATTGTGAAGACCATCGCACTATTAGTCTCATGAGCCATATGACTAAAATATTACTAAGAATAATCATGAGACGTGTAAGGAACAAAATAAAACCAGAAATAAGTGAGGAACAATGTGGATTTGTGGAAGGAAAGGGCACCAATAATGCAATATACATCTTAAGAACATTGATAGAAAGATCTATATAGGTAAAGAAAGATCTATATATGTGATTTATATGCTACCCGAAAGCATTTGACAAAGTAAAGCATGTGGAAATAATCAATATGCTGGAGAAATTAAACATTGATGGCAAGGATCTGCGAATCATAAAAAAACATGTACTGGCAACAAACAGCAGCTATATGAATTAACAACCAAACAGGACAAGTCCAATATATAAAGCAATGAGTCATACAAGGCTGTGTTCTGTCACCGGATTTGTTTTCACTTTACAGCGAATATATTATGAGATCAATAGTAGACAAAAAAGGAATTGAAATCAACGGTCACAACATAAATAATTTGCGATATGCGGATGACACAGTCTTAATAGAAGAGACAGAATGAACTACAAGAAATGATAGATATAATAGTAAAAGAAAGCAACAAGAAAGGTCTCAGTCTGAATAGTAAGAAAACAGAAGCAATGGTTATATCGAAGAAACAATCACCACCATCATGCAGCATAAAAATAAACGAGACAAATCTGAAACAAGTGCAACGTTTCAAATACTTGGGCACAATAATAACATCAGATGGAAGATGCACCACAGAAATAAAAAGCAGAATAGCTCAGGCCAAAATAGCATTTCAGAAAATGAAAAATATCTTATGCAACAAATCTATGTCAATAAAAATGAGAAAGAGAGTTCATCGGTGCTATATAGAACCAAGTCTGACCTATGGAAGAGAATCATGGACAGTGGACAAACAAATGAAAAGACGATTGGAGGCCACAGAGATGGGATTTCTCAGAAGAATGTTGAAAGTTCCCTGGACAGCTAAAAAGGCCAATGAGGAAGTTCTCAAAGAGGCCAACACAAAAAGGGAGCTCTTAAAAAAACATCAGAAAGAAGCAATCAACATTTTTTCGGGCACATCATGAGAAGAGGAAAGTTGGAATACTTGGTTACAACTGGCAAAATAAAAGGAAAGAGCGATCGCGGACGACAAAGAGAGAAAATACTGGATAGCTTGGTGTCATGGCATGGAAAACAGTCAACAACAGAACTGATACGATGCAATGTAGATAGAAGATTGTGGAGTGACATAATCACCTACGCCAACCGGTATGACACATGATGATGATGATGAATCCAAACTAAGAATAGCAAAATATTATACATGTATTATTATGTTCTCAACATTCATGTATGGTGCAGAAACATGGACATTAGACAAGAAAACAGAACAGAAAATGTAAGCCTTTGAAATATGGATTTATAGAATAGGAAGAATGGAATGGACATAAAATAATACAAACGATGAAGTCTTAAAACAAACAAAAATGAAAAGAAAACTACTAAACACAATTCAAACAAAACAAATAATATTTTTAGGGCGTGTTAAAAGACGCAGCAAACTACTAAAAGTAATATTGGAAGGGAAAATACAAGGTAAGAGAGGCAGACCAAGACAACCATGGACGAGTAACATCAAAAGATAGACAAGTCAGCCTATGACAACCTGCACTATCAAAGCAAAAGACAGAGAGGAACGGCGCTCCATGGTAGCCAACCTTCGATGTGGAGACGGCACTCAATGATGATGAATCCAGTTCACCAACCACTGCTCTACCGCGGCTCCCCAAAAATGTGCTACATCTTGGAACTGAACCCATATCCGCCTCATCGGTAGCCAGCATGCTAGCCACTTAGTTATTACGGCTTCCCCGCTGAGGTGGACATTGTAGGTATACAGTACAAGACCTAAACATTAGATAACATCATGATATCAGAAATGAAGATATCTGGGAAAAAAACAAAACTAGGGCAAATCGAGTAAAAGATCATGAATATAACATGAAAGTTAACTAGAAACACTAGGAAAACCTGAAGCCAGCGTAGCAAGACAGGTACTGTCATAGAATCATCAGGAGAAGAGAAAACCGGAAAGGTCCAGGAATACATTGAGAAGAGAAGTCACGGAACATTGATGAGAGATGTCGAGAAAATGTCCAAGAATGGATAGACCTTGTCCGCAGCCTACGCTCCATAAAGGGATCCAATGGTTGTTGATTTGTGATTAAATACAAGACTTAGTATAGCAGGATATACAAGACTCAACTTCTCCAATAGATCTCGGTAAATCGCATTCCTTCTCGTGTCCCCCTTTTCCCCCAGGCGACTAAAGGTCGTTTAACTCTTTCCGGGATTCCGGTACAAAATTTACACCACTAACCTGAGGCTTTATTCTGGTTAGTAGTAAGTAGTAACCATTACACCTTACTCAATTATAAATCCTTTTCGTCTCGTAGATACAAATGTTGTACCGTGTTTTTTTTTTCCTGCTTAAAAGGCGAATCAATTCCATAACGATTAGTACGTTTTGGATGTAATGACGTTACTTGTTAATTTATTTTAAGGTAAATTAATTCATTTTAAAATTATTTTTTCCGCTGAAACGAATGTTTTTCTGTAAGAAATGTCCTGCCCTTGAAAGAGTTATGTGGGTGTAGTATTGTATCATAAAAACGTACACACATTTGTTGGATTATCCCATATAATGTAATGGTGTCTGATAACAAACAGAACATAAGCTTGCTATTTCTCTTCAGCATAGAAATATGTCTTACATTCTTCTTTCAATTATCACTGCTAGTAACTTAAACGCCTGGTTGTCTCCTGTATAATAACACAATTATTCCTCTTAGACCAGCCCGTAACCATCATTCACAAGGTGTCCGAAGATAGGTCAACACTAACCACAGTGAGATTACAGGAGCTACTGAGTTAAGTGCTCTGTGCACACCGTGAGCTGTGTGTTTCATTCGTTTTGATCATGTTTCGATGTTCCAATTGTTTACGATGAATGATGATATCGCATGACAGGGAAAAGTTGGCTGTGTTCACTTTCTGTGCGGTTTCGCCTTATACCTTTTGGCGTGTGCTGAGACTGCTATGATGGGGACTACAGTTACATTTCTTTGTTTGGGAGATGAGATAGTAATTCGGATGATTCCACTGGCACGTGCGGATGAGCAATTATGGATTTTAATTCGTTTGCAGTGATACCGGGGCCTTCCATAACCAAAGGTCAACACTACAAACTTCTGTAACCGCTGTCTGTAGTTTGTCATTGACCTACCGCTATTTCGCCTTCTATCTGAAGTCTACTGCACGATAGTACTTTCGATTGTTTCTGGATCTCTTCTGTTTATTTCTTTATTATTTAGTCTAATGATCTACCTGTTACCAATACGCGCATTCCTCATAATTGAGATCAATAGATGTTACATGTATGTACATGTCTTCGTTATGAAATCCGATAATCTACCTGTTACCAACATGTACATCCCCACATAATTGAGATCAATAGATGTTACTAGTATCTACATGTCTTCGTTATGATGTCCAATAATCTACCTGTTTTCATGTACATCCCCACATAATTGAGATCAATAGATGTTACATGTATGTACATGTCTTCGTTATGATGTCCGATAACCTACCTGTTACCAACATGTACATCCCCACATAATTGAGATCAATAGATGTTACTAGTATCTACATGTCTTCGTTATGATGTCCAATAATCTACCTGTTACCAACATGTACATCTCATGGTTGCACTTGGAGAGCAGCTCTTGTCCGCTGATTTTCTTTGGCCAAAATTTATGAGAGAGTCTACTGGCGTTGTAGTTAGTGCACTTGCATGCCGACCAGAAGGTCTGGGCTTCAAACGCCAGTAGAGACAACAACAAAAAATTGACCCAAATAGATGCTCTCGGAAGGCTGAAGGAAGTCAAATGAGAGTACGGATTAAAAGCATGTAACTAATAAGTTGCAATAGCTATCAGTGCTCGTATTGTGACCTGTTAGAAGGAAATACGTGACTACGTGAGTGTAGTGAGTCCCTCTCTGACAGAAGGCGGCACATAGAGCTGAAATAATAACTCTCCCAGTGAGTACCAGAGATATTTTCTGAGAAGGAAAGGCAGAGAGGAAGACAAACCGGTCACCCCACCCCAAGAAGCGGAGACTTAGTACAGTGACGTCACTAATGTTTCATTACCCAACGACAAAAGCCATATAACTTTTTTTTTTTTTTTTCAAAACGTTATTCAATTTTCCCTCATGTATTATGTATTTATATGAGAGTGTCTCGGTTGTCCTTGTGGTTTCAAAATTGCAGGCGGCTAATTGTGATTTTGTGACAGCCCCTGATTTCACATCTTAGTTTAGACCGTTTACTAGACCACTTACATATCTGTGTGTACGTGTTTTTTGTTTGTTCCTGCTGAAGGCCTATTGAGCCGAAACGCCGTTCAAATCTGTGTCGTCTATTAATCACGTAAAGCTTCTAACATACAATTTTTTTCTATTTTTTTTTTCAATTTTCCCTCACATTCAGCTTTACTGCAGCTTCGCATTTTTATGCATTCATTTGCATTTCTTTGCCTTAAGCCCTTAAACGTAGAAAGCTGTGACAATCATAAAGAAGCGGATCACTGGTCTGGTAAGGGAAATGTCTATTCCGACGATGTTTTGGGGCATCACTAGGGAAATGTCTATGTCGATGATGTTTTGAGGCATCACTAGGGAAATGTCTATGTCGATAATGTTTTGAGGCATCACTAGGGAAATGTCTATGTCGACGATGTTTTGGCTCATCACTAGGGAATTGTCTATGTCGACGATGTTTTGGCTCATCACTAGGGAAATGTCTATGTCGATAATGTTTTGGCTCATCACTAGGGAAATGTCTATGTCGACGATGTTTTGGGGCATCACTAGGGAATTGTCTTTGTCGATAATGTTTTGGCTCATCACTAGGGAAATGTCTATGTCGACGATGTTTTGGGGCATCACTAGGGAAATGTCTATGTCGATAATGTTTTGGCTCATCACTAGGGAAATGTCTATGTCGACGATGTTTTGGGGCATCACTAGGGAAATGTCTATGTCGATAATGTTTTGGCTCATCACTAGGGAAATGTCTATGTTGACGATGTTTAGGCTCATCACTAGGGAAATGTCTATGTCGATAATGTTTTAGCTCATCACTAGGGAAATGTCTATGTCGATAATGTTTTGGCTCATCACTAGGGAAATGTATATGTCGACGATGTTTAGGCTCATCACTAGGGAAATGTCTATGTCGATAATGTTTTGGCTCATCACTAGGGAAATGATCAGACCACTCTTCATGTCCATGGAAAGTTCGACCTCAGCATGTGTCATAAAATGTTTTCAGCACTTCCCCTCGACTTAACCAGCGTACTTCACAATAGTAAAGCATATTACCATACTTAGAATCGACGTCATGAAGGAATCCTTGGAATTGACGGTGGTTGAGCCCTCTTAGTTTTATAAAGTTCATACAGGATACCATGCCTGGTATGACGTCAGCAACTTGAAAGACTTTGACGCAGATTTTCTTGGTTAATAATACAATGTGGGAATTAAGCATCAAGAAGATCTAATTCAAAATCTAATAAGTGGGATTTTATTTTGTCAACCAGACATGACTTTTGCCCAGTCATAGCTGGGGCTGTCTGTTGACACTCTAAAAAGCCTATATCAATTTAATACAAAGTCTTTAAGAGCAAGCTCTAGAACTTTGAAAATGTTCTCACCTGTTGTGGTGTCTGAATGGTTGTAACACGAACATGTCCTCTGTAATGTTGAAGAATTTGTCAATGCCCCTAATAAAGGTAACTAATTGCACTGTGTCTGTCATATCACTTGAATCATCTAAGGCGAAATACTAAGAATTCTGAAGCATGCTCTTTTAAGCTTTTTAAAAACATCTTTTCCCATGCCACTTATGCGTTTACTGACAGCCTGGCATGATAATCTTACTTGGTGAAACGAATAAATCTTATCAGGACAAAGCACTTTAGCAGCTGATTCGAAACACTCTTTCAAGAATTCTCATGGGAAAATGGTTTCGAAATCTTCACAATTTTCTTCACTAATAATATAGTTCACACAAAAAGCATTCTCTAACATTTAAATACATTGTAATACACTCTCTTCGATCTTCCAAGGCCTCATTTAAATGTGCTATTTTAACCTGCCTAGCTTGTTCTTCCAGTGAGCTGTAATTTTCATGTTTGGATTGTAAGTGATGTCTCAGGTTGTATTCTTTAAGAACATAAATTTTTAAAATTACATATACACACGGGTTGTCGCGACAAAGAATAAAGAAATAATCCAAAGTCCATCCTTCTTGAAAAGTACAAAATTCTGTATCTACTTTCCTCCTTTTGCACGCTAGTGCCATTGTGTAACTATTTTATGACAACCGGTTATTAACTTTAAATGCATTGCTATTTAATTAAAATGACATAACTCTTTCCAAAACCAAAGCTAAAGACAAGAACACACAATACCTTTGATCTGACACAGGATTGTCATAGAATAAAAGTCTCCTTATCTAACTGTCAGCATATACTATGCCATACACTCCCAAAACGACACTCTTTTAGAATTCATTAATCCTATTACTATCTTGTTTTAAAAGGGGTTCTGAATTTTTCTGTATTGATGTGTTACTTTTTATTTACTTATTTTTTTGTTAGGAATGGCTACTAATTTTCAAATCAATCCTAATGGCTAGTCAAACTAGCTTGGCAGGCCGGTACTGGTCCGCAGGCTGTAGGTTGCCCACTTCTGATTAAACTAATGAAACATTCATTGCTTTCTGCAGACTACCTCCAGCTAATCAGGTATGAGGATAAACAAACAGAGGTATCATATGAATATTCTTTACTGGCTCATACTGACAACTTGTGTCAAGAACAAAATTCCTTCCCTTCATTCATCCTGTGACTATCCAGCCTGAGTCCCTTAAGTCTGACTCACAATATTTGTCTCCGTTTTCTATGTTCTGCCTCTTTTTCGTCTTCCTTCTGGACTTTGCTGCACAGCAGTTCTTGAAATTGAAAGAGATCACTCTTCTAACCATATCTAGTCCATCATGTTGATATTGTTTGATTAATATATTCTGAGAGTTATATAGAATAAAGATGGCAGTTTGCATTAATATTGGACAAAGGATTTTTATTTTCAAAGCAACTTCATGCACTATCAAATCCACATAAGTTTCTTACTCAAGTAAGTAGTGGACACCCACAGTTTCTTACCCATTTAACTTGGGGACACACACAGTTTCTTACTCATGTAAATTGTGGACACACAGTTTCTTACTTATATAAGTTGTGGACACACAGTTTCTTACTTATATAAGTTGTGGACACACAGTTTCTTACTTATATAAGTTGTGGACACACAGTTGCTTACTTATATAAGTTGTGGACACACAGTTGCTTACTTATATAAGTTGGACACACACACAGTTTCTTACTCATGTAAGTTGGGGACACACAGTTTCTAACTCATTTAACTTGGGGACACACACAGTTTCTTACTCATTTAACTTGGGGACACACAGTTTCTAACTCATTTAACTTGGGGACACACACAGTTTCTTACTTATGCAAGTTGTGGACACACAGTTTCTAACTCATTTAACTTGGGGACACACACAGTTTCTTACTTATGCAAGTTGTGGACACACAGTTTCTAACTCATTTAACTTGGGGACACACACAGTTTCTTACTTATGCAAGTTGTGGACACACAGTTTCTAACTCATTTAACTTGGGGACACACACAGTTTCTTACTTATGCAAGTTGTGGACACACAGTTTCTAACTCATTTAACTTGGGGACACACAGTTTCTTACTCATGTAAGTTGTAGACACCCACACGGTTTTATACTTATGTAAGTTAGGGACACCCACAGTTTTTTATACTTATATGAGCTGTGCATGGTCATACAATTTATCCATGTGTTTTTGTCACAGTCATGCATCGCATTCTCAACATGTCCATTCCATAGGTGCTCTGATCTCTTCCTCTGTAGTAGGGAGAGAGAAAGAAAGAAAGGAGATAGAGGAGGAGAAATAATGAAAGAAAAAGGGAATGAGTGTAGAAATAGAAGGAGAAGGGTAAGTGACACATCAGTTACACAGAGTTGAAAGATGGATGAGAGAAAGGCGTGAAAGGCGGAACGTGAAATCAGCTCAGGGGACTGAGTGATGCTCGAGATTTGCGAGAGGGTCACGTTATTAAGAGGCAGAAGGAAAGTTAGGGTTTAAAATATAATCAGTGTTGAGCTAGCGGTGGACTGGTGTAGAGGTCTGCCGAAAGGCGTTAGCCTCGATGGCTAACAACCTTTAAAAGTGTATTGTAAATAGCTGTTTTGTAGTTAGGAGGGCCAGTTGGTTGCGTCTTTGAACGACAAGGTTGTCCAGTTTTCAGTTGGGATGCCAATGTTTATTAGGGTATCCAGTTGTTAGGTGAGCGTTAAGTATCCATGGGCCGGAAAAGTTGCCCACTAAGCTATCAGTGACAGTTGTTAGTGAAGTCGCTGAGTTTTCAGTTATTGTGAATAAGCACCAATGTTGTAATATCGCCGTTTGAGTCGGCTGGGAACAAGGCAGAGCGAATGGAGACATCGATTCATGAAATGGTGAGTAAGAGGCTCACTAACTTACAGCAGTTTTAATTTTTGTGTGCACTGATCAGGTTTTCACGTATGGAGAGTGATAGAGAATATAATGTCAGTACTAAGTTGGCAGACACAGAGCTGCTGACACGTAATAATTTTTGTGTGCACTGATCAGGTTTTCACGTATGGAGAGTGATATAGAACATAATGTCATTGATAAGTTGGCAAACACAGAGCTGCTGACACGTAGCAAATTTTGTGTGCACTGATCAAGTTTTTCAGGTGTGGATCAGTAACAAGTTGGCAGACACAGAGCTGCTAATGAGTGATGAAGTGTGTGTTCACGTATTAAGTTCTTCCATGCTTGAAGCAGGGAATAGATAGAAGTCATTGAAACGCAAGCAGACAACAGCTGCTGGTGTGGGGAAGGTGTAGCTTTGTGATGTACAGTTTATTCCATGATATGAGTATAATTGAACACTGTATGATTTTGTCGAGGTGAGACAATTTGTTCTGGATCACGTGAGTGATCGATTTGAGGGAATGTACATCAATAAAGTTCACACTATTTTACTCAGTATTGATCTTGTTATGTGTTGACAACGAGGTAATTGCTACAGAATTTGCGACGAATGAGTACAGGGTTGTAGGCCTAATTCACAGCACAAAGTACGATTACGACACAAGGCAGACAGCGAGGCTAACTGTGGTATGGTCATGGTGGCTGATCACGGGCGGGTCGGCCTGTCATTCACAACAGATCTGTAGCCGCGGGGGTGTACAGCTGGGGGGCTGGAAAGGTTGACCCAGTAACCCAGGCCGCCGTGGTTGCAGAATCAAGCTAGACGGTCATTCAATTCATTCATCGATCGTTAAGTCAATCAATCAGTCAGTCATTCACTCAAGAATGACACAACAGCGAGAGCAACGAAACGAAATAGAAACTGGCTACACCTCAGCATGTCCCATAGCATCCAATGACTGATGATTCCAGCTAATTTGTCACTGAGGGTGGTCTAGACTGTGCACTTACATGGCCAAGAACCTGTTCCCACATTAAAGACTGGCTAACTGCAGTCATACAGTTCTTCAAAATGTGGATACACCTTGAGCTTGATATACTCTGTTGAAGAATCCTCATTCAGAATCAAACAGCATGAAAACTACACCTTCAGCTGAAATGGCAAAAAAAGTATCATCATACTGTATTAATCCATCAGAGGAATCTCACATTATAAGGAACACAGAATGAAAAATACACTTCCTTGCTGTACTAGCAAAATAGAATATCACCATCTTGTGCCGCACGGGAAGTGCAGTCATGTTCTCACTAAAGGTGAGTTGGGGAGAGCAATGCAAGTATACTCATAAGTATACTCACTGGAGAACAGGGAACAAGATCCCCTCATTGAGTATACAGAACAGACAGGTTCTACTGTTTGCATTTCCTAAACTGTACTGTTAGCTCAAATAAGGTACACTGAACATGTGGTAATTGAGTGTGTAATGGTAGGATGTAAAGGATAAAAATGACTATTTTATTTTGTCTCCTCTCACATCAGCTTCTCTTCTGAAAGGGGTGGTCTACCATATGGCACCAACAAAACAGTTTGTAACACGAGTTAAACAACACCATCACTCTGAACCTCTTACAAACCCACCAGCTATGGAGGATATATTCTAATATTTACTTTGTGATTAATATTCAATAAAAATCCACATTCTGCATATTTAATTTGTTTCAGCTTTTTACAATATCAAGGAAAGAAGACAATCCTAAATCTATGCAGAAAATCATTGAAACAAATACCAGAAGAGTTACAAAATTTATTCTGAAAATATGATATTTGCTGGTTGTATTATTTTACGAATGGCTGCCTCCTCCTTTGTCTAGGAGATAAATGTACAGTGTGTAATATATATACAGACTACCACCAGATTAGGTTCACCTCCAGAAATGTCTTAACATTTATTTACTGTTGTTTAAACAGATTTACAATAAACTATCTGACACTCCCATCATTGATTTGTATAATAACAAAGATTGCCATAAAATTAGAGATGTAAAATTTTGAGGACATAGAATTAAAGTTTATACCAGTACCTGAACAAAGAATACTAAATGGAGTAATAAACTCTACTGGCCTTTTAAGATGTGTAGATGTTTTAAAAACAAAATACGCTTGGAAGCAAGGCCCCTGACAGTAACACAGCTGAGCTGCCAGTGACTCATAGATGATGACTTGTGCTAGGATCAGTGAACCAGAGCCATCCGGACCCTACTCCACTTCTTTACAGTGCCTCTAGTAACAGACTAACCAGTCTAGCCTGGCCAAGAGAGTAGAGATTGAAGAGGGGAAACAACCTGGTACTCAAAAATGTCATGCTGAAGTTGGATGTGTTGGGCTGAAAGGTGCAAATAACTACAAAGTATCTACACCCATTTAACATCCTATTAAGGGCGAATGATGAAGAGGACTGTTCATTTCATTAGTAATAGTTGTGTAAAATACACATTTTTTTTTCAAGTAAAGAAGTGAAAGTACTAAACCAAGACCCAGACACAAATTAATCATTAAAAAAAATACATAATTTATTCAACTTCTGAATCTGATAGGGGGACTATAGAGCTGGAGAACAAAGGATGCATATCCAGTCCAGTTGCCACAAAGTGCTCTGGTCAGTTTTTGTTTCACCTCTGAAGGGAAAGTCTTTTTGACTGTACCGTGATTCAAACTTGGGTCTGCCTGATTTGGAGAACTACAAAACCAATCTGCCAATTAATAATGTAAGTGGTGCATATAGTAGATACAAGTTGAAAAGTTTTGACTTTGTACCAGTCAAATTCCTGTATTTAGAACTTTGCGGTTCACTAGATTTGTACTAGCTTCTACAGTAATCAGTGTTTGGTAACATATAGACTGCTGACTTACAGGGGTTTGGGTTAAAAACATTACTCTACACCCACAGAGTTCTAACAAAAACCAAAAGGAAGTGCCCTATTAACTAAACAAAAAAAAAAAAAATGACAAAATTTGATAATTTAAAGTTTCACTGTGTTTTGTACATATTACATAAATGCAAGTAATGGAGAGTGCAGAAACATGAATAATTAAGATAGAAGATAAAGTGAGCAACCCTTGTAAGGCTAAAACCTATTATGAAAGAGAAGAATATCACTTGGCTCTTAAATCAGGCTGTTGCGCACAGTTAAATGCATTTTTATACGATGTTTGTGAAACATGAGCCCTTACAACAGAACTACAGAATAAAATACAAGCTATAGATATTAAATGTTGTTCTAGAAAGGTTTTGGGCACCTTTTTCTTGGAAATTATCATGAAAGAAAAAAGTTTGCAAAAGGATAGAATATATAATCAGAGTACATGGTGATATTTTGAATATTGTGAAGAAATCTGAATGAAATTGTCCAGTTATATATCTCTATTATCTGGACATACAAGGGCAACTCTGCAAGGAAATTGGAAAGTAAGAAGGAGGAATAGATAAAGAGATGGGAATATTACATCAATGAATGATAAGGCCACGGTTTCACAGTCCCAAAAAAGTGACGGTAGAGGTCAATGGAGAAGGCTGATTAAAATCTGTCAGTGGTACCCTTACGACCAACTGTGTTATGGGATTAGCGAAGAGGAATGAATAGATATAAGTGAGACCTTTAAGGTGTACATATTGGTTGGTTTGGGGTGGGAGAATAGGAGGAGAGTCCCAACACCAGGGATAAAAGTTGTCAGTGACTCATAGCTGACTGCTTGTGCCAGGATTAGTAGCTACAGCTGTACTTCATCTCTAGATGGCAGTTCCTCTAGAAATTGTCTAGCCAGGTGAATTGGGATTAAGAGAAGACATTCTATTTATGGGAATAGAATGTCTTCTCTTAATCCCAAGCTCAAGATGGATATGTTAGGCCCAAAATAAAGGTGCCAAATATTCAACTTGCTGTACATGATAACACATCCTCATTTACCATCCTTTCATATGGGGTGGGAGAGAGAGAATTATGTAGATGAGTAATTATCAGGTGAATAAAGCAGTAAATGTGCAGAAAAGCATGACATTTTGGAGATAGAAAATGTATGACAGAATAACAAAAAATATTAAGAGTGAAATAGTGATCAGAAATTCCTAAAATAAACATAACTCCATTGATGACCAAGCTAAAGGCTTTTTACTATGAAACATTGAACATTAACTCTTCAGTTGTGTGTAATATGGGATTCATTTTATCAGCTGTTTACTTTAAAAAAAAATGGTTACACATGACTATATAATTCAATATTCAATCTATATACCCAAACATTATAACATTATGTCCCAACATGTACCAAACAATGTGTGCCCAAACAAATATCAAATACAGAAACGTGTAAGCTGGCATATCTCAAACACAATAATATATGATCCTTAACAAGGAAGCCTTGGTGGTAAAGTAGTAAGTGCACTAATATGTTGAGCAAGTGGTCCAAGTTCAATTTCCTTTCCAAGTGTTTACCCAGTCTACATGGGTACCAGAGATTGAGAGTAGAGTGGTAGGGTTCAATACTGACCACATAATCCATATACATGTTAATGATCATGTATGTAACTGACATGGATAAATAAGGACACTTAACATCACATTCACCACACACCAAGAACCATGAAGAGCAGCCTTTTTATCTTTTATCTTGTCAACAACTACCTAGCAACTACAAAAACTCCACTCTTTAAAAGATTTTTTTTGACATGATGAATTTTAATATGAAATAGAACAACTTTGTATTTTATTTACATGAAAACTACTTGGTTACATCTGAGTGCAGGATAACAAACAAATTGGAAATTACTTAAAAAAAATTAAATACAACCAGTGCTTAACCCTTAATTACGATACCTCTCTGTAACTCTACCAGCAAAAATTATGACTTAAATGTAGCATTCATCATCATCATCATCATGTACCATACCAGCAGGCATAGGTGGTCACGTCCTTCCACAATTTCTATATACAGTGCAATCTTGTAGCATTAAGTTCTCTGAAAATAGTAATTTCTCTGAACTTTTGACACACTGCCATGTGTTCACATTAGGCAAAACTTGGGAATTCCTGGCTCAGGTTGATTTATGACCTGATGTTTGATGTCTGCTAATGACCAGGAAATTTCTTGATTTTTGTGTGCGGGCAAAAACGATGTATCACGGAATGAAAGAAAAAAAAATCCTACATCAATACCAACACTCAGGGGTCACCGGAAGTAGTAATTAGGAAGATACACTGATGGAGGTAATGTTTGACCATGGCAAACTGTCAAATTTTGAAGAATTTTCGTTTCGATGCAGTAATTTTTATGACGGTATCGTAATCTAGGGTTAATCATAACCTTTGACCTGCATTTACATCCATCATAACACAAATGTACCACACAAAGAAAAAAACACTGTAAAATCCTAAACAGTAAAGAAGTAACAAAAACCAAGACCAGCCACTTGTAAACAATGTAGTAAATATTCAGACAAGTATTTCAACAAACACTCTGAATTTGACATCTCCAAGTATATTTTATTCCTACAGCAAGGCTGGGTAAAAAAAAGCCTAAACATCCAGCTTCCAGAATCTTTGGATGGCTATTTCATTTTCTTGAATATATATGTCTTCGTAAGATGATTTTTAGTAATAAAGTTTAGACTAATGCACACCGAGAAACTGTGATTGCAAAACAAGATAAAGCTTGTATTTATAAGGTGATAAATGGCCAACATTAACATCAATGCAGTTAGCTCCATATTAAGCACTGCTTGAAAGATATACTCTAGTTTAAATCATGACCTACTGGAAATACAGAATGGGACAAGTAAATAAGGAATAAAAAAAAGATAAGTGTGCTGGTCTGGCCATTTGCCTTAGAATGAATGAGAACAGAGTGACTGGACACAAGCATAAGACTGGACACAAGCATAAACTCTAGCATTAAGTTGTACCTGTAGGATAAAAGATTCAACTTCTGAACATATATAGAGGATTCCCGCAAATCTAACTAGTTAAGAAAGATGCACTGTCCCAAAGATTCAATAATATGATAAAATCTGTATGAAGCTCAAGACAACAGTAGAATTCATTACAAGTACTTTGATCGTGCAAGCACTAAAACGTGAACACAAGAATAACAATAGGTCAATCTGGCTACGTGATATTGTGTAACTCCTGTTTCTGAAAACTACAGCAATAGTGGAGGCTTTCAAAAGTTGTTGCAAGCAATTTCTGACTATACCAGAGTACCTGTTCCAAAGAAATATCTACAAATACTTGTCACCAGAGGAAAGCCATTTTCTTGCTTGGTTGGATACTGAACCAGCAGTCTTTGGACCATAGACTCAATGTCATGGATAGTTTTTTTTTTTTTTTGCAGGGATTTGTAAATTGTTTTGTTCCATAGATAGGTTACTTTATGTTTAATTTTTCTTATACATCATTGTACTCCACCTTAGTGATTGTCAATCATCAAAGAATGGAACCACTCTTCCCCATCTCCCAATATAGGTCATAACAGGAAACTGGACGGCTCAACAGTTAATTTTAAGTTATAAATTACATTTTTAAAATTTTAATTCAAAATGAAAATAAATAACATTTTTCTTGAAAATTATTTCACTACCTGTCAAGAGTAATATATTATATATAAATAAATATAAAATAAAATATCCAAATGTTTCATAAACACAAATTTGAAAAGAGAAAATTTTAGGCAATGATTCAATTTGTCATAAATAACATGATCCACTTTGTTAGAGCATTCAAAATGTCAGTTTTAAACTGCTTAATTGTGTACCAAGTAAACACAAATGTACTTACAGTTGTTTAAAAAAAAAAACCCCAAGCGTGTGAAAGAAATGATAATCTCACATAAAGGATATCAATTGAGCACAAGGCCACACTTCAAAAACACACACACCAGCAATGAAATGACTCAGTAACTACCTATTTCACAAGACAAACTTAGCTGCAAACTATGGGTAGATTAATAAAAAGGTTAGATTAATGCAAAGAACAAACAACTAAATAAGCCTGCTTAAAGAAACAAAATACTAATGCTTCTAATGATGTAGGATATGATAAATACTCTGTAATCACTCAACACACACCATCATGTTTTATGTCTTGTGGCATCTTCACAGCATTTTCCTATTACAGTGCTCTGCTGGTGGTTTTAAGGACTGGATAATAAAGACTGCTTGTCCAGGCAGTTGCCACAAGGTGTTCGGGTTTTTATTTCACCTGTTTAAAAAAAACTTTTGACCCTACTGGGACTCAAACATCATTTTCCTGGTTTGGGGTCTGACAAATTATAGATTCAGCCATCTTCTCCCTTACACTCTCTCAATGCCTTGTGACATTGAAAAATCATTTCTTCCACAACCATTTGAGCATTAAAAAAAAATTTCACACACTATTTAGCTTTCCAGCTTATATGTCATGCAGTCCATAATATTTTCTTTCTGACTACTTCTTCCCCAAATCTTTCCTCTTGTCACTTTTGTTGGCAATCTTGTCTCCAATGAATTTAATTTATCTTATTTTATTTCAGTTATTGTTTGATGCAGTTTTCCTGCTATATTTCTTCCTTAGAAGGTCATGGTATATAAAGAATATTCACAGGAACAACTATCCTGTTGTAGCAAGTGATCGTCAATAGTATATGTCTGTTGTTGAAGATTCAAAACTACAAAGCATTGGTTAACACCTCCAGTCAATCTCTATTTTACTTCCAAAGGTAGGCACTGATCTATTTGTTACATTATTCACATTGTGAATGCTCCTGCCCTTTTTTTATGCATCTTCTAACACCAACAAAATAGAGTCAAAAGAAGCTGTGATGACACTCAAATAAAATATATCATGGAGTTCTTGCCTCACTGCAGGAATGAAGACATTCAACAAAAATTTCACCAAGTGAACACCACAAAAATGTGTTAAAAAATTGGCCATATTTATCACACTGCAACTACAGAACTCAGTCAGTTCTGGTTTACTTCACAATTTTGTACAGAAAATTATGAAATAACGTTTGTAAAAGTTGCAAGTTAACAAACACTGGGCTCAGTCAAATAATTAATATAACAAGCATACAATGGAATATTCAAAAGTCTGTAACATAAATTCACAATTATCCATCACATTCAAAATAGCTACAATTTTACAAATATGAATGTAAGTATATAAAATTACTTGATTAAATTAAGCAAAATCTGGGTATTTCATAATTAATGAATTAATTAAATTATTAATTTAATTAATTATTAATTTAATGATTTAGTGTGAAACTGACCTGTTTATAACATTTAATATTAGCAAACTGAAGCTAGCAAACAATTTGGTTCTGTTTGATATTATTATGTCACCACCACACATAAATGGTATGTATTTCTTCCTAATTATAGTAATTTCCCCCATAATAATTTAATATCATAACTGTTTGTAGATTATAATTATTTATGTAAGAATCATCAACAGTCCTTATGATTTTGTCACTTCTGTCATCTTGCTGTACATACTGGCGATATCTGCTGCAAAAAATTTGCCCAGCTCATTTCTTTTTGTCTTGAAAGTAGGTGTAAGCAATCCATTGTCAACAGAAAACAAATCTGGATGCAGTTTGATGTCTTTCACCTGAAAATAAATACATCAGAATACAATATTATATACCTGCAAAAATGCTTGAGGTAACAAATAAAATGAATGAAATTGTCTATGCTTAAAAAGTTCACACTCACCGTCGACAAGAAATCAAAAATGATGAGAAGTAAACGCTTGAATGGGTCAGAAAAGAGCGTAAAACAATAACTCTCAGTTTCTTGGATGAAGAGTACCCACAAGATCTATGTATTCATGTATACACAGATGGATCAGCTCAGAATGCAGTAAAGAATGGAGGAGCAAGAGCATACATTAAGTACCCAAATAACACAAGGGATATGAATAAAATAGCAACAGGGAAATATTGTCACAATCATGATGCAAAAATCCAAGCAATAAAGTTGGCAATAGAAAAACTGCTGAACAGTAATCTTAGCCCACAGCTTGTAGTGTTTCTGACAGATGCAAGATCAGCAATCCATGCACTACAATCCAGAAAATTATCTGCAGACCTTATTGAGTCTGCTAGCACTCAACCACAGGGTCACCTTTGGTGTGGATCCCATCTCACTGTGGAATACCAGGAAACGAGAAAGAAGATCAGCTGGCAAAGGAAGGCACAACAGACATACAACCAGATGGACCAGTTACATACTATCAGAAGAAACAGACATTCAAATCAATCAGAAGACCACAAGCCCCCAAATCAAGATGATTTTCACAATATGAATAGATGGGAAAAGTTATCATTATACGCCTCAGAACAAAGAACAATCGACTCCACAGTTTCATGTACACACAATTCAAGATTAGCACCTCAGCCACAAGCACATGTGGACTACTGAACACATACTTCAAGACTGTACTGAATATAGTAAACTGAGGAAAACCCATTGATACAATGCTTCAGACAAAATTATATGGGTCACTGCAAGAATTACAAAAAACAGTAACATTTATACAGGAAACGACAATGCGCAGATATGATATAGACAATACTTCAGGTGAACAAATGATAGATAGATGTTTGGAAAAAGAAGACTTCCTACATTTCAATAATGATTATATATTGATCATTAGAAATACAAATAAGAATCTCTATCTATTGTCCTTTCGAGCCAAAGATGGCATATAGGGCAGAGATCACTGTTTCTAAATCTATGGCTCTATTTCCATAACAATACTTTTTTACAATGACAGCTTGTCAAGCCATCAATCAACCTCCTTAGTCGCCTCTTAGGACATGCCTGGAAGGTCACAGTGTCACTATTCTATACTTCCCTCATAATGAGGCCCTGGTAACACACGGGAACAAATAAGAATACTGTAAACAAATTTTAAAGAAAATATACTCAATGTTTAGATTAGTCAATGAATCATAGCATATGAGACACACCCGTAAGTGTTCGGATCTCATTCCCAGTATGTCCCTCAGTGAGTGGGGACTCTCAGTTCTGTGCTGATTTGTTATTCTTCTGTATCCCCCCACATAGCACTCCTTACTGACATTTTAAATTTTGACCTGATGTTCGTGCAGTCTGAACACGGTTATGGGTTCAATGTATTTGATTTTAAACATTCATTTACAATCAGAATCAGGTATTATTCTAGACTTGATTGGGTACATTGATTTAAAAGGGGTCTAGGAAAATGGTTGAATAGTTTTTTTGTGGCTTTAAAATGTAATACTCTAAACAAAATTTTAAATCACTGTGTCAAAATGGATCCTTTTACCACTCAAACATTTTATACAAAAGAAAAATATCCCCATAAAAACCTATAGAATGACTTCACAATTTTAATTTTAGCTTCCTGTTTAGTGCACTTTAGGTTTTAAAAAGTTAAAACTATAAAAATATTTTAAATTAATTAATTCTATTTATCATTTACAATCAGTCTGAGGAAATTAGAAAGAAAATAATTTGGGACATCATTCAAAAGTTAGCCTGGAACTTTTCCCAGTGTAATGGAGTGTCCATTGTGCTGCGACTTTCATGTGTTGTCAGGAATAAGATAGAAATAGTATTGGACACTGTCAGAGTACAATGATGATGATGCTTCTATTTTACAAATGGAATACATTGAAACATAAATTTAAAATAAAAAAAGAAACAATCTTGCTCTAGATAATAATTACTCATGCCCTACCTGCTCAAGAGAGGATAATCCATTTCTTTTCCCCAAATCTGTAAGATCCTTAAGTATCGTCTTTTTCACTTCCTGAAAGGGTGTTCAGTATTAAAGATAAATAATGAGTGCATTTTTACAGAGACAATAACTACATAATTAAAGATGTTGCATTCTTTTGTGAAATTATTATCTGACTTGATACTTGCCTAAATTTTTAAGAACATAATGTATGTGTTTCTCTGAAATGTAAAAATTAAGTGCTTTAATTTGAGTTAGTTTGTGAATGTTCGAAGTGTAATGATGATGACCTGCAAATAACTCAATAACTCAACTCAATAACTCTATGAAATGATGTATTAGTGTGAGAAATTATAAACAGTTCTATTTAAAATGTGATTGGCCTGCATATGATTTAATCCTGTTACAGGAAAATGCAATTTTGGAAAACGCTCCTAAAAGGTTGAATTTTTGTGAAGAAAAAAAGTTTAATTACACCTAATTTTGTGTTCTGATAACTATTATAAGCAAATTATGTTATGTTGTATTGCATGTTTTGGATTTGGTAAATTGTTTTTATCAATACTGACTTACACAGATTTGTTTCACGTCTGACTATAAAATAAAAATTACATACAAAAAA
Source organism: Megaustenia siamemsis (assembly GCA_032433765.1). Taxonomy (NCBI): domain Eukaryota; kingdom Metazoa; phylum Mollusca; class Gastropoda; order Stylommatophora; family Ariophantidae; genus Megaustenia; species Megaustenia siamemsis. The sequence goes on from JAVIAB010000073.1 coordinate 94,433,008, forward strand.
GTAATAATGAAATCTGAGTTAATATTGCTTTTAAATTTCTTCTTCTACCTTTCAGCTTCCTGTGGCACATAGGTCTTCAATAAATATTTTTCAAGCCATTCTGTTAATATCATTTCATGTCTTTCCCATCATATTCATCTCTGCTTTCATCTGTCTTCTCCAAGAATATTTTGGTCTTCTCTTTGTCATTTTCTTTGGGGATTCCAAAAAATGGCCTGTTGTATGATACTCTCAGTGGGCTTCCACAGTGTATGTCATATCCAGCACCATTGTCTTCACTGTATCTCTTTATCCACTGGTATTTAACTGGTACTTTTCCTAATTCTATGTTAATGATTTTTATCCTGCCATTTCCGTCCTTTTATTCTGCACAAGCATCCATTAATGAAGGTCTGTATCATGATTGTTATTTTTGTTGTTCTCCATGTTTCACAGCCCTATAATAGGACTGACTTAACATTTGAGTTGAAAAAGTTTATTTTTGTATTTAATTTCTTTGGATTTCCATGTTTTGCAGTGAAACGAATGCTCCTCTTGCTTTTGATATTTTTGTTTTTGTATCATTCTCTGTTCCTCCCTCTTTGTCTCTATTCTATCTATCGTCCTTTCGAGCCGAAGACGGCACATAGGGCAGAACCACAATCTCAAAAACAGAAACCTTGCATGCCAAAGTGGCACATATTGCAGAGATCACTGCTCTAAAATATATGGCGCTGTTTCCATAACAATACTTTTTACAATGACAGCTTGTCAAGCCATCGATCAACCTCCTTAGTCGCCTCTTACAACATGCCTGGAAGGTCACAGTGTCACTATTCTTTACTTCCCTCATAATGAGGCCCCGGTAACACACAGGAACTTTGTCTCTATTACTGCCCAGATATATGTAAGATTGTATGTCTAGTAGATGAATTTTTCCTATTGTTATTTTGTTACTTCCAACTGCATTAATTCTAATAATTTTGGTCTTATTTCTATTTATTTCCAGTCCCAACTGTTGTGATTTAAAATTTATATGAAGAGTAATTACTTTGTGCTAACCACGCCTGTTTGGGGAATGTTCTTTAGCTGATGACCTAAGTCAAGTTGACACAAATTATGCCCTAACAGGACACAAATTAGACCCATCTCCTAACAAAAATGTCAGTGATTCTAACTACATTCAGGACTTCTGTCTCAACAACTTCTTTCATTTAATTTCCCTGCATTCCTGCTATAAGTGCAATTATTGTTTATAAATGCCGCCAACATGGCTTTGTCTGTTTTTTTTTCAGTTCATCTTGTCATTGCTACCTAAATGCCCAGTGTTTATGAATTTCAATTTTAATGGTGCTGCAAGAACAAAAATATATCTCAACTTCCAATGTAAATTTAACAAAATTGAAACGATAAAAAAATTATAACTTTCACTTTTACGCACAAAAAATATTACATTATAGAGTTGTATAAACAATTATACATTCAGAATGGTAATATGAGAGATTAAATGTCATGAATTAAACAGATCGTGATGGAAGTTATATCTTCTTCTTCTTCTACCTTTTTAGCTCCCAGTGGAGCATAGGTCTTCAACAAACACTTTCCAAGTCATGCTGTTTTTTGCCATTATTTTAAGATCATTCCATGTCTTCCCCATCATCTTCATCTCTGCTTCTATTTGTCTTCTCCAAGAATTCCTTGGTCTTCCTCTTTGTCTTTTCCCCTGGGGATTCTAAAAAAAAGCCTGTTGTGTAATACTCTCAGTTGGCTTCCGTAGTGAGTGTCCTATCCAGCGCCATCGTCTTCGCTGTATCTCTTTATCCACTGGTATTTGACTGGTACATTTCCATAATTTTATGTTAGTGATTTTGTCCTGACATTTCCATCCTTTTATTCTGCTTAAGCATCCATTAACGAAAGTCTGTATCTTCGTGATTGCCAATTTTCTTGTTTTCCATGTTTCACAGCCATATAATAGGACCGACTTAACATTTGAGTTGAAAATTTTTATTTTTGTATTTAACCTAATTTCTTGATTCCTTGGATTTCCATATGTTTCCCAGTGCAATGAAAGCTCCTCTTGCTTTGATATCCTTATTTTGTTATCATTTTCTGTTCCTCCCTCTTTATCTATATTACTGCCCAGATATATGTAAGATTGTATGTCTAGTAGAGGTATTTCTCTTAGTTTTATCTGGTTATTGCCAACTGTATTAATTCTCATAATGTTGATATTATCTCTATTAATCTTCAGTCCTAGCTGTTGTGATCTCTCATCAAGTATGCTCATTTTATCCTGCATCTGTTGATGGCTGTGTGATAGGACAGCTATGTCATCAGCAAAGTCTAAATCATCAATAGTTTGGTCAGTGAAAACTGGATTCCATTTCTGTTGTTTTGAGTTATTTTCATAATCCAATCTATGGCCAGTAGAAAGAGAAATGGAGACAGAAGGCATCCCTGCCTTACTCCTGTTCTTATTTCAAATACTTCTGTAAGCTGTCCTTCATGCACCACGCTATATTTCGTTCCTTCATACATTGTTTTTATCAGGTTAATAAACTTTATGGAGATTCCGTAATGACTCAGAAACTTCCAAAGCATTCTTCTGTCTAAAGTATCAAATGCTTTTTCGTAATCTATGAATCCAATATAAAGTGGGGATTTTAGTTCTAAACTTTGTTCAACTATTATACGTAGAATAGTTATTTGATCAGCACATGATCTGTTCTTCCTAAAACCTGCTTGTTCATCTCTCAAATGTTTCTCTATGGCCTCTTTTAGTCTCTCCAGAATGATTCTGCTTAATATTTTTCCTGGTACACATGAATTGAGTAACTAACTGATATTAGGTGAATGTATTTGAGTAAACTGAGTTAATCTCGCCTTCACCATTTGGAAATAACTTCTAACGCCTAACTAACACAAAATCCACCATAAAGAAATTGAGTTATGAAATGATGTAGTGTATCTTTTAAAAATAATGTTAACTGTTTTAATTTTTTTGGTACATGAAACACAGGGAAAATGAAGATTAAAGCAACAAAAAATGCGGAGAAAAAAAAACACTTACAGGGTTTTCAGATAGTTCTGGAACTGACCCACTTATTCCAAGCTTACTTGCAAGGCCTGGGAGGGTCTCAGGATCAGGCACAACTATAGCAACTAGACTGGCCTGCAGCGAACATTGGAAAAAAACATAATTAGTATCTATTGACACTATTTAAAGCAAAAGGTGCATACTTTTTTCACAATTATTATATCAGGGTTATCTTAACAATGAAGGATGTAAAAACCCATTGAGAGGGTGGTTTGTCCAATAGGTTAGAAGTACTTTGCATTTGATCTTAGTTGAAGCTCTTGAGCACTTCTTGATTGTTGTTTATGTTCAGCCAAAACATTATGAGAATTTATCCCATGCAGGCTGTAGTTATGAAGAGAAGGTGGACATACACTGGCCATATGATGAGAAGAAATAACCAGTACTCAAATATGAAACAAAAGGGGAAAAAAAGCTGCAGATCTTAAGAGACACTGAGAAGAAACTAACAGCAGATAAAATAGTTATATGAAATAATGACAGTCTTGGTCTCTTTTTCTGATATTTTCCCATCATTCATATACATACAAAAGTACTGAAAATGAGCAGCTCTCATATATCATTGTGTCCATATTTATGTACAATTAAATATCAATTAAGTTTTAACTTTAAGATTCAAAATTACAAAAGAAATACAAGAAACAGTGCATTTAATCTCTGTCATATCAAACCATGCAACATTTTACTTGCACACTTTGTAGCACTGATGTCAAGCAACAAATGAAGCTGCATGTTTTATATTCAATGAAAGCAATAGTTACCTGCAAGCTGTCTCCATGGACAAAGGCCTGAGCCACATAAGGTGACTGTACAAGAACATTTTCAATTTTCTCTGGAGCTATGTACTCTCCCTGTGATAACAGAATTATGTTGTATATTTATTAAGTACACAAACCTCTTGCATTGTTTAATGAAAATAGTCATATTTAACGGTAACTTCACATGTCACAAACAAAAAAGCAAACAATCAAAACAGTTCAACAACTAGGAATGAAACAAAAAAGTATAGAAGGAAGTGAAGATCAAGCAAGTAGTGAAATAATCTGTAACATGACATTGACCATATCTTCTAGTTTGAGCAATTGCAAGAAGGCAAACATGTATGAAGATAACAAAATGCTAGATACTGACAATTTAACATCTACCTATTGACCTTTTGAGCCGTAGCCAGCCCATAGGGCGTAGACCAAGATACTCCTCCTCTTATCTGAATTTTTGTTCTAGCAGTTTTCAATTCTTTTAAAGATATTTTATCAAATCTTGCCATTTGTCTCTGTTCTGTGCAAGCAGCTCTATCTCATTGAGGGAGCCGATTCCTGCAGCTCTTGCCTCTCTCATCAATGTTCTTTGCAGTGTCTCTCTGGGTATTGTGTCTCCTCTTACCTGTTGTTTCCCACATGAGAGCTTGCTTTGCTATTCGGTTATTATCTCTTCTCATCACATGTTTCAACATATGACCATTGTCTTTTCTTTATTACTGAAGATATTAGTGGTTGATTGACAATTAAAAAAAAAATTTTTTGTTGTTGTTGACAATTTAACAAATAAAAAAAAAATCAATAATTTAATCAGTAATTTATTAGAATATACCACAAAACATACACTCAACTTCAAAAGTAATATTTTGTCAATCCTCTTCTTCTTCTTTTCTCTTTTCACTGATACCTAAAAGGTGTCGTGGTTTATATAATTTGTCGTTCTTGAGCTGCTCGAACTGTCTGAATTAGTGACTTTCCTTTGTTGTTACATGTCACTGTCGCTGCATCTACCCATCTTCTTCTGGGTCTTCCTACTGGTCTTTTTCCATGCATTCTCAAGAAGAAAGCCCTTGATAGTGATTAGTGCGGATTCATTCTGACCAGGCGGCCAAACCATTTGTCAATCTTCAATGAATGCAAATATAGCCCCTCAACCATTTACTTAAACTCTTTTATTTAATTAAATACAAAACACCACATCGCCTCAATTATGGTAGATAAAACTCACGTATGTGAATGCCTAACGTATGTCCAGTATCAGTATAACTTTTTTTTTGGGGGGGGGGGGTGATAGATAGATTAGATAGATAGATGAGAGAGAGAGAGAGAGAACATGACAGAGTTGTACTAATTAATAAGTGAGAAAAATGTTTAAATTACAGTAAAGTTTTACATAAAATAGTGCACTTACCTGAGCAAGTTTAAATATGTTTTTCTTTCTGTCAATAATTTTCAGAGTTCCATTCTGGGAAAAAAAACCAAAATAACCAAATTGACATCAAAGGATCTAATTATAAAATTTTTAATTCATGGTTTTTTATAATAAAAAAAAAATAATTCATGGTTCATAACAAAAACAGCTTTAAGTTGATAACAACATACACAATGTTTGCTTAAAATGTTATATAAACCCATAGCTTGACAATATAAATCATGGATAACCTAAAATCCATTTGGGTAAAAAAAAAAATCAAACTCAGCAAATGGGGCTACATACCAAAAACTAATAAATAACAGTAGCAAGAGTACAAAATAAAACTAACATTTGAATACAAATAAATTAAGGTATATAGCTATGTGATTTTTTTTTAAGAAAACATGGAAAAAATAGTAGAGACCAAAACACTTGGTGAGAGCTCAAGAGTGTTGATAATAGAAATAGCAGAGAGTAACAACATACAATGTATGCTTCACACGTAACAAGACTAGCATATAGCCGTAAAAGTGAGCCAATATGGAAGAAAAAGATAATATATCCAGTCAGATGGCATTTTTAATTTGTATTTTTCCTGATATAAGTCATCACCAAGAATTGATCCTTCACATTGTCACAAAATGCTGTTAAAAAAGGAGATATCATGGCTGGCATCCTTATCATTCAAAACCTTATATTAACCCTACATTATGATATTTATTTCTAACTCTCACAGTTATGATACTGTAGTAAAAATTACTACCACTTAAATGTAACATTAACTGCTCTCTGAAATTTTGATAAACTCCTGTGTGTTCACACTAGGCAAAATATCTATCTATCTATCTATCTAGGCAAAACATGGGGACTCGAAATTCCTGGCTCAGGTTGATTTATGGCCTGAATTTCACCTCTAGAGCAGGACAAGTTACAATGTCAGTACGGTCGTCTTAAGGCCGTCAGTATTTTCAGCTACCTCATAACGATTACTTACTGCATTTCCAGAGTCACAAAGGGTTGTTTAATGTCTGCTGACGACCGAGGAAATTTCCCTGGTCGCAGCATAAAAAAAAGAGAGAAGAAAAAACAACCAATTTCTTAAAAATGTGAGTTTTTTCGCATTAAACAATATATCTCACGATCTCTATATTTAATAAAGAAAAAACAAAAAACAAAAACAAAAACAAACAGCAATGAAAACAATTTAAACACTTAGAGGTCACCAGAAGCGGTAATTAGGAAGGTACAGTGCGTGCGTAATGTTTGAGCACGCAAAAATGTCAAATTTGGAGGAATTTGAGTTTTGATGTTGTAATCTTTACTATGGTATTGTAATCTACGGTTAAAAAAAAAACAAGAAAAATAAATAATCAATAGATAAATATAATTATGCTTTAACTTACATGTAACCACTCCCCAATATCACCAGTGTGAAGCCAACCATCTGCATCTAATGCTTCTTTAGTTTTCTCCTCATCCTTGAGGTAACCCACAAAAACATTTGGTCCTTTCAGGCATATCTGTAACAAGAGCAAATTTTAAACAAAATAGAACACCTACTATTTGTTTAAGCAATAATTTGTCTCTTAATTAAAAAAAAAAAGAACACGAGTGACAAAATTGCGCATGTTTATGTATTAATATAAATGCTATTTCTTGATCTGACCATTTGGACAAATATTAATCACTTCTAAAAACCTATGAAAGTTTCCGTTATCTGCTTCTCTTACTCTACAATAATTTAAATTAAAACTGCTACAATACTCAACCAAAAATAAAGTAATGGAAAAAAGAAGCACTGGCCTATCATTCAGTGTGCTACAACCTAAATAAGTGCAGAAAACATGGCATGATGAAAAAGATGAGAGTGCAACAATATTAGAGAAGTAGCAGTCTAGCAATGGAGTTATATCTAAATCATCATCATCATGTCTCTCCACAACTTTCGCTCTCGGCAGCTATTTATCATTTCTGTTGTTACCTTCTGCCAAGCTATTCTCTTAAGCTGTCTGTTATTTTTTCTCTTTGCTTCCCTCTATCTCTTTGTCCCTCAATTTTTCCAGTTGTTGCAATATATTCAAGTGTGTTCTCTTCTCATTACATGGCCAAAAAATGATGATTGTCTCTTCCTAACATTGGAAATTAGCTCTCTTTTTGCTTTGATCTCTCTCAGAACCTCTTCATTACTCTTCTTAGCTGTCCTTGGTATTCTCAACATTCTTCTGTAAAACCATATTTCTACAGACTCCAGAGATTTTCTTGTCTGTTGTCCTTTGTCCATGACTCGCATCCTATATCAGAGCATATATCTAAATACTATATAACAAAAGATACAATAATCTGACTTGATCACATTCTCATACTCAGCAATAACACATTTTATAGTGGTGAATAAGGCAAATAATTAGAATTTACTGAAAAAAAATATTAGTTACATACAACAGAAATATTTACAAGAGTTCCTAGTCAATAAGCTAAAGTAGATAAATATATTAGTATAATGTAGAATATGGTATGTGTTTAAAGTATCCTGTTCCATAATGGATATTACATCTAAGTCAGTGCACTAACCACTATACTACCAAAGCTCTCAGTCTGTTTCCTACCTCTCCTTTATTATTGTTGGAATAATAATTCATTTCTGGAACATCGGTTAACTTAACCATGTTGCAAGGCAGTGGTGGACCAACGTGACCTGAAATTAAAAGACGCTCATTTATAATTAAAATGTTGAAAATAAAGATATTTCAATATAAAAGCTTTTTCAACTCATCAAGATATTGTTACGAGCTTAATCAAGCCTTAAATAATTACAGGAATAGACCAAAGAAAGAAACATGAAAATGCGGGAGAGAAAAATTAAAGGAGTGTGCCATACTCATACCTGATAGAAAAAGGACTTCTATGAGAACTAATCACATAGATCTCAGTGGTGAACTGATTGCAGTATCAGGTGCAAAAAGAGAAAATAATTTCAGTAGGAAGGAAAGTGAACAACATAGCTGACTATTGTAGTTTTCCACTTTATGATAGAGAAGAAAATGTGTGACTGAGTGAGTGCATATGAGTCTAGACCATCCACAATCATTGACTTTTAGCAACAAAATAAAAAATGACAACAAGAAGTTTTCAGATGAAGCCTAAACGACAACATCAAAGAAGGAAAACAAGAAAAGGCAAATATGCCAGAATGTATAAGAAACGGTTGAAGTATGAGAGGTTAGGCTTAAGGTATGTGCACATTACATACTGGAACTGTGCTTCCATGAATCAATGATGGTCCATTCTTGATAAGCTACTGTGCGGCACTGATATAATGATTTGCAAGAAATACACATTGGTGATATGGCAGTTAGTACCCCTGGATTTCACTGTTTCTAAAATAGACAATACCTTGAAGACAGGCCATCCTTGTGCGAAACAACATGGTGGCAGCTGAGGTTGATATGCCTGCGCGGGACAGTGAAGAATTGCAGGTACATGTGGTATGGATGCAGACCCCAGTTCCTTTCGTGGTTGTACATGTGTATGCATATAATGGGTAGATGGATACACAACAATGGCAGAATCTCTTTGCGTTTGAGGAGTATGTCATTTTCTGCGGAGACTTTAGAGCCAATCGGATAATGTCATAACCAACAAGCAGGGAGAAGAGCTAGAGAACGCACTGGTATCGGCCAATTTAGTGTGCTTAAATAATGGAAGAGCAACCAGAATGGCCACTTGAATAGGGGACTCTAATAGTGTCATGGACCTGTCAGTAGTTTCTTCCATCATTACACCAGTTTGCAGGTAGAATGTACTGGGATTCCACGGAAGTAATCACTATTCATGTGTCATCCTAATTGAGAAAGACAGAAATAGAAGCCAGAAAAGCAAGCTCAACACACTCAACTATGAGAACACAGACCAGGGCATCATTAGCAAAATCAGAAATAGGAAACAGTGCGCCCCTCGCAGGAGAGATGGCCACAGCTGCCCTGGTGGAATGTAGAAGTCGAGGAAGCTTGGCAGAACAAGAGACAAATGGCCAAGACATGGCACAGATGAAAGGAAGCATGTGCCGCTGCTATAGATCTGGAGGATGCATATAACAGAGTACCGTTTGAATACCTCATGCACATGCTCCTCAAAGTGACAATGCACCGCTTTCTCATTAGATGGATCACTCGCTGCATGAGCACTGTTTCAGAGGAAGGTGATACTCAGATGTGGAAGTTGGTTATCTGAGCTAACATCCATTTATCCAAGGCTGCCACAAGGCTCACCTTTGTCTCATGTTCTATTTAACGTGTACACAATAATGATCACGGAACAACAGCTGGATGGAGGGAGAACTATGATTTTTGATGATGACATTCTGGTACATCGACAAGGAAGAGACAGACGGGAAATCGCCTCCACATTTCAAAACGAACTCGATCGCATCACTTCCTGGTGTGGAGTATCAGGTGCCTTGGATAATCATAATAAAGCATCAGTTGCATGGTTCTCCCTTAACAATCTTATCGTTAACATGGAAATACCGGCGGTACGAATGGGAGCTGATGAGGTGACCAGGGACAGGCTCATTACGTACCTGAGATTTAAGTTTGATTGCAGCCTGTGTCTTCAGGACCATATGAAAACAAAATCCCTCAAAGGATTAGCCGCCTTGAAGGTCATGGCAGCTGCCAACATTGAGCAGTGCCTACTTACCCTTCTGTTCCAGGAACTAGTCCTCGCATAAATTGAGTATCTACGTAAATTGACAGACTGAAGAAAATACAGAATAAAGCTATGTGCATTATCTTGGGGTGTACTATGGGTACTCCCTGTGTAAAAATGAGGTATCTTCTTGACTTTCCAACCATGGATGACAGGATCAAGATCTGGAGGGCACGAGCATCCCTGAAAATAAGTGCAGAAAAAGAGCAACCATTGCACCACGAGCGCAACAGCAGAAAAGGTGTCAGGCTAAAAAGAGGCAAATCATGGGTGGGTCGAGCAGATGTCATCAAACAGGTCTATTAGCTTACCAGTATCAACGTGGGCAAGGAGTGTATACCGGTGTCTATGTCATTCAGGGGCACATTCTCGTGTATTGTCACACTCAACAGGAAATGTAGGGCACAGAACTCGATCGTGGTCAATGCGGAGGTAAACGGCCACATTAGATAACACAGATGAGAAAGATGCAGTTATACAGACGGGTCCATAATGCGTCACCAAAGGAATGCAAGGGCATTTACAGTACGCTCGGCAGGAAGAATAGTCAGAGAAGACAGTGGTGCATACATTATGATCACAAGTAGCATGACGATGGAGGTGATGGGAGTGACCAGAGCATTCATCTGGTTAGAGTCTCAAGATAACACCCACACCTGCATACTAAGTGATTTGACAAGCATGATAAAAAAGTGGAGGTGGGCTCTGTACGCAGGCAATGGGTAGAGTCATCGCAGAAGCAAAAAATAGGTAGGATCACCTTTGTCTATGTCCCTGAACATGCGGGAGTATGGGGAAATGAAAGAGTGGACAGGTTGGCTAACTGAACTGTTGTTGAAGACAGTCAACCGATGGATCAGGTAGACATCATCAATGCACTCCAAGATATGGGAAGGGTACAGAACTTCGACAACCATGAGTTCATGTCACTCTTTCAGATGAAAGAGATGGGAGTTAAGATGGACACAGCCAGAAATGAGAAACTTAGTGGGCGTATATGAGGACTTATCAACCAAAACAGAATTGGAGTCGTCAGTCGCTGAACATTGTGGGACTTGCCGAGGAGTGGATCTGATCTGAGCACATATGGACATGTTCGGAGTGCAATGATGATGACCGCAAATAACTCAATAGAAGAATACTAAGCTGGTAATTTAGATTACAATTAAAAAAGGACAAGAGGTCTGGTTCGATTATAAATGGCGGATTCTTTCTGGGAAAGTAAAGTGGCACGGGCACAATACCCCAAAATCATGTGCTGAAGGTTTGTAAAAAAAATTATGGGCACTAAAATCAATTTCGCTATATGCCACTTTTGGGATGACAGGGCTCTTTACTTTACTTTTTATTATAATTAAAACAAATATTAATGAAATACAAAGCGCATATAACATTTACATTTTAATGACAAATACTTAGTTTTCACACTGAAGATCTGCTCATAATAAAATGAAAGTCAACCTACCTGGATTAGAATCACCTACAATTGTCAGTGTGGAAACTGCAGAGTTCTCTGTTTGACCATAACCTTCCAGAATCTAAACAGATGAGAGGAAATGCTCATGAAAGTATATAATAGCTATCTCACTAATTGCTGCATATTAACTCTACAGAATTGCAATATTAACCAAATTTTTACTGAGTGATTGTATATTCTAATCACTGAGTGTAAAATTTTAGAACATAAATGGGCTTTATTTATTACACATAAGCAAGATTGAATAAAAATAAGTAAACTAAAATAGAATAGGTACAATTGGATGGAAAGAAAAGAAAACAAATGATGAAGTCTTAAAATAACTAAAAATTAAAAGAGAACTACTAAATATGGCCCTTTTCGTCTTGTCAGATGGTCTAGTGGAGGCTATTGTGTATTTTTTTAGGTTTTGTTTTTGTTGAACAGCTTCTCTCATGGCTAATTCTACCAATGTTTGACAAACACACACGGCCACAGAATGAACAAGTCAGGCCCACTGATACACAGAGTTTTCCATCCTTTTTCATGAGTCTTTTCTCTTCTAAGTTTTGCCTTAGCACAGTCTCAAATGATGTTATACCATTCCTTATACATGTTCTACATGATGTGCGATCACTTGCCAGATGTTCCCAGTCATTTTCACATATGGAGAAGTCATTCGGAGATGATTTGCAGATATCTTTATATTGTAGTTTAGGTCTGCCGATTTGTCTTTTTCCATGTATTAGTTCACCATATAGTATTTGCCTGGGGTAGCGTTTTTATTCCATTCGCTGGATGTGTCCCAGCCATCTTAGCCTTCGACATCTGAGCATCGGCATGATTGTTGGGGTCTTAGCACATTGCAGGACAGTTAATTTGGTTATTTTGTCCTGCCATTTAATGTGCATTGTTCTACGGAGACTTCGCATGTGGAACACTAAATACAATTCAAACAAGACAAATGAGATTTTTGAGGCATGTTAAAAGACGCAACAGCTTATTAAAAGTAATCTTGGAAGGGAAAATACAAAGTAAAAGAGGCAGACCAAGACTAACATGGACAAGTAACATCAAAAGATGGACAAGTCAACCTACGACAACCTGCACCATCAAAGCAAGAGACAGAGCAGAATGGTACTTCATGGTAACGAACCGTCGATGCGGATACGACACTCAATGGTGATGAAACATAATTAATAGGGAATATAAAAAGAAAATCATTCAGAGTTCTTAGAAATGTAAAATAAATACAGAATGGTATTAAGCAGCTAAACCAATAGAGAGAAGAGACAAATTATGATGTTTCTGCAAAAGTCTTTATAAGGTACAAAACCAAAAAAAAAAAAAAAAATTGACATGATAAATAAATTAAAACATCAAAAATATAAACGCAAAAGTCAAACGCTTTCTAAAAATTGAAAATGGTGGAAAGAAATTTAAACAGAAAAAATCTGAGAAATGTCTCTACTATTCAAATGTTCAGAATAATGATGAGTGTTTAGAGACTTAATGCACTTAAATAATTTATAAATATACAGAATATACATTTACAAAGAAGCTTAGCAAGCGAAATTTGTGTCCTGAACTATGAAAGATACTATGACTCTATGGAAGGCAAAATTGATTCAGTCAGAAAATGTCTAAATATAATCAATTAATTTTACACTCTATTTCACTTTACCTCAAACAAGTTTACAAGTGTAAATGTAGACTATAATAAAACTGATTACCTCTAGTGAAAAAAAAAAAATATCCACTCTCTTTTCTGTCATATTTCTTCCATCTTTCTTTCATTATTTTATTTTTTTTTTTTATTATTTTTTTTTAGAATCCCATTCCCATTCCTTTATATTTCTATTGACCTTTCGAGCCGTAACCGGCCCATAGGGCGTAGACCAAGATACACCTTCTCCTATATGAATTTTTGTTCTAGCAGTTTTCTTTTAAAGATATTTTATCAAATCTCGCCATCTGTCTCTGTTCTGTGCAAGCAGTTCTATCTCATTGAGGGAGCCGACTCCTGCTGCTCTTGCCTCTCTCATCAATGTTCTTCTCAGTGTCTCCCTGGGTCTTCCTCTTTTTCTTTTACCTGTTGTTTCCCATATGAGGGCTTGCTTTGCTATTCGATTATTATCTCTTCTCATCATTATATTTATTCATTTATACATTATATATATACATTATACATATATAATACATAAATTATACATTTATACATTTACTCATTTATATTTACTCCTCCATAATTCTATTTCTCTTGTGAATTTTCCAGAATACATGTGTTAGCACTTTACATAAGTAGAAGTCTTACAAAATGTTTTGCAAGTGCTGAAGAGCTATGGATCATAATGTTAATTTAGACTTACTGGACAACCCACAATGCAGCGAAGAGTTCGGAGCACAGACTCAGATATGGGTGCTGAGCCTGTGGTGATCAAACGCACACGACCTCCAAGTGCTGTTTGAACTGCTCGGAATACAATCTTGTCCCATATGCTGTTGTTCCGTATGATACCTCTAGAAAACAAAAGAAATAAATATATTTTATACACTTTATATAAACTATTTGTAGCTTTCTAAAGTTCAATTGGGAGAATCTCCTTTTTATTTACCAACTATGTGGGTTGCACCAAAAAAAATTATGCTGTTGGTTATGGAAAAATAAGGTCACTAACACCTTATTCCCTATACACCTAGCAAGGTGTAAAAAGGAAACCTTCTTTTTGTAAATGTAAAGGTAATGTGGTCAAATACATACCAGACCACCCTTTCTTCCCAGAGAAATGATCTGTACCCATTTTCTGATATTTTGTGAAAACCAAGTTATGATGAATGGGAAAAATATTTTTGAAATGAATCCTGACCACCTGGTCATGACATATGCCCTAACCACTTCATCATAGCAAGATCTATATGAACCCAATTACTTAATAATACTTCCTGTAATCAATTGTTTGCATATTGTTGGTTTTTGTACTAACATAACAAACTGGAATCCCTATTTATGCTATTTTCAGTCCTATCTGGTAACATTGAAGAAGTTGGACAAAGTATGGATTAAATTTTAGGAACTTGATATACATTAAAAAAAAAAAAAATTTATTCTGGGTGCAGCAAATTTGGTCAAACAGACGGAACATAGCTAATAGATTACTAAAGTGTTTTAAAGGACAACAGAAAAATCTAGAACACTTTGTAGTAATCATCAAGCAATGATCAAGACCCCTTACCATATTTTGTGGCTTACAATGTAAAGATGATCATTTGATAGCCAACAAATTTATAAGTAAGGTAAAAACAAACAAAAACACACAATTAACGTTTATAGATTTGTAGAGGACAAAAATGACAACTGATAAGGATAAAATGAAAGTAGTTGTTCATCCTAGCAGGAGCTGTTAATGAAAATAAAATTAACAGAAATAACAACTTTGCAGATATACCTTAAGCAAAACAAAATCATAATAATTAATTCAGTGTGCTGATTACAATGTTTATTATTATATGATACAATTAGATCCCTAGGAAATATAAGTAGACCAGGTATTACTAAAGTGGTTTAAACTATGGGTACAGAAAAAAAAGGAGATTAGTCACCAAAGAATGCCCAAGAGGTGAAGAATCTGGGCAACTAGACTTGCAGTAAGGCCCACAAACATACAGGAAGACAATATTAGACAGCAAGGCTGAACTGGAATAAAATCAGAAAATAAAACAGTCAACAGAGAAAAGTCTGGCACTTGACAAATTTCTGACCATGATGTTAGAATAATGAAGATGTTTTATCTATGGAGTAATTAAAAATAGAAGTGGATGTACTATTCAATATGAACCAAACGCACCTTATTCATCAAATATACTGCTGAGAAGAGTAAATGTATTTATAAGCTTTTAAAATGTATCTATCTACGTCAAGATCTTAATGAATAATGAAAAAAGCTAAAATCAAATAAATAAATTCATCAATGAATGTTGATTTATATTTAACCCTTAATTACGATACTTATCTGTGACTCTTCCATTTACGATACCGTAGGAAAAAATACTTTGCGTGTAATTTTGAAAAATAATATCTATTTGGACAATTTTTTTTACAACAATAAGGAACAATGACACTCAGGAAGGACAAAATTAAGATTTCCAAAGTTAAAACCCACATGAGTAGAATTTTTTTTATACAGAGCATTAATGCAGATGTAAAATGGCATAACCATTCATTTACCACACTATTCTTACAATATTTTTTAAAGTATCCTCTGTATTTTAGGAACTGAAACAATCCTAATGAAGGTTCACGAATGACCATGCAAACAATTTGGATTCACAATTTTACCTGTACGCAGGTAAATGCAACCACCAGTGTCCTTATCACCAGAGCTCGTTTCAGATGCGGTAATTATTTCTCAGTTTCGATCAGATTTACTGCCTCTTGAACGCATTACGCTTTGGCTATCTGACGCATACTATGTCCACTGTCCCATCAACACGTCCAGTTGCCGAGAAAGAATGTTTACCCATGGCAAACTCAAATTCCCCCAAAAATGGATTATGAGGCGGTAATTTTTATGATAGTATCATAATCTAGGGTTAATTGTTTCTGAATGCCCTAACTTTTGTATCCAATCATATACTTTATCAACTAGATTGCCTCCTCACAATTAAATCTCAATATTTTCTCAGCACAAAAGTTGACTTTCTTAAAAATTAACTACAATGTCAACAGAAGAACAAAAATAGTTTTGGTCTAACCGTTTTAACTCCTTTGTTTTACTGTTCACAGCCATTTCGAAGAGGAACTTCTTAATCCTGCTGGCATTGACACCAGTGATAACCTGAAAACATACAACAAAATAAACATTTAGATGGCAAACAAGAAGTTTTGTGAGATAACAAATGGAATGTATTGTTAAGTAAAATACTATTTGGGAGGAAAGCATGCGATATAGACCAGATGACAAAATTTACGGAGGAAATTTGTTTTGAAATGATTCTCATAATGGCTTTGGTTTTTAAAATGTAATTAACATTAGATTATGATATGTTGTAAAAAATTACAGCATCAAAACATAAATTCTTCAAAATCTGACAGTCTGCCAAAATCAAACACGTGTTAGTAATTTTTAAAAGTAAATGTTTCTCATGTTTCTTTAAGAAGGTTTATATTATACACCCCCCCCCCCATTTTTTAAAATGACATTATTTTGAGAATGTGCAGATTATTAAGTCCACTCTTTATTTAAAATAAAACACTTAAATACATACTTAATACTATGTGTTGTTTGTTATTGATTTAATAGTCTGTGAATAGTTGTCTAATAAAGGCACCACAGTGCAGGGGAGTTTGTAGAATTTATGCTGTTGACAGTCTGCACACGTGATAAATGTTCAACTTGATAATTATTTGTAATAACAGTAGCTTTAAGGATTTTTGCCAGGGAAGAATGCATGCTCTACTTGAACATGCTTTATCTTCTGTAGCCAATAGGATGAGACTGATTCTCACAGAGACTGACACCACAAATATATACAGATATAAAGAATAATAACATCATTTAACATTAAGTTCAAAAGAACCATTTTATGTGCAAAATATGAGCACCCAACTGTTTTACCACAGCATTATTTTATTAGTTTGATAGTACACAACTGCCGTCACTGTAAAGTACATATATACCAACATACAAAATCATGCAATCTCAAAGCAAGCAAAATATTATTTCTAAGCTAACCTTATCATAGAATCTGTTGAGCAATCTAGGCACAGAAGGAAACACAGTTGGTTGAAGTTCCTTTATGTCTTCCATAAGCTTTCTGACATCACCTTGAAAAAATCCAATGCGGGCTCCAGTCAAAAGTAAAACTGACTGAAAGAAAAAATGCAAATTCAAAATGTAGTGACTGTTACGGTAGCTAATAAAACTTAGAAACAATTCTCATGCAACAATATTTTTAAAAATATATAAATAAACTTTACGAATAAAAGTACTGCTTGTACAGGTAGCATCAATTAATTTAACTTTACTAAATAATGATATAATATCATCAAGTACCGTGCCTACTGGCGTAGGTGATCATGTCTCTCCACAATTTTTGATCTCGGCAGCTATTTATCATTTCTGTTGTTGACCTTCAGCCAAGCCATTTTCTTAAGCTGTCTGGTATTTTTTCTCTTTGCTTCCCTCTATCTCTTCGTCCCTCAAATTTTCCAGTTGTTACAATATATTCCAGTTGTTCTCTTCTCATTACATGGCCAAAAATGATGATTGTGTCTTCCTAATATTGGAAATTAGTTATCTTTTTGCTTTATGGCGATTCATGACTGTACAAAGAAATTACAACAGTGGTTTTCTGTTGCCTTCTGTCGGTTTGTTTATGGTTGGGTCCACTAGCCTTTGACTACAAAGTCTCACCCACAAGGCAGTGGGGTTGTTTTATTTCGGGGTACCCTCCCTTAGCCTTTTACTCTCCCGAGCTTACCTGCAAGGCAGCCACAGGTTGTACTGTTTACTGCATACAGTAGCAGGTAAAATTACCTGACCTGACCACATATAATATAATAAAGCAAAAATGATTAGAGATTCTTAAAAAAAAACATGAGATAAAATGATATTGGTTTTGGTTATAAATATTGACACTCTTGTCCATTTGATGACCTAAAAATGACAAGAATAAACCACCTAATTAAACAATAATTTCTCAGATGTCCATTTTGTTTTAACATATAAAGATTGCAAGAAACCAGGCTCTGTGGTGATTTAATTTTTGTAAGCTAATGCACCAAAAGAAATTTGTTCAATAAGAAACAAATCAATATATTTTGCAGACGAATCTCAAACAGATTGAGAAAATTCTGCTCTCCTCTGTAACAGCAGGGGCAAACTAAGTAATTAAAAACAAAACCTGAAAAAAACTTTATGAACAAGTAAGTAAAGCAAATTTAGAACCAATGAACATCACAGTATTCTTTGATATTCATCTCTTAACATATTACAAAAATGATGTAAGAAAAGTAAAAACAGATGATGATGTAACAGACACATGAATAAGATGATATTGATAGTTTAAACGCTTGTAACTTATTGGAGATCTAAGAGAGGAGTATCTGGGAGTTAAAGTTTGCAATAGTTTATTTGCTAATTAATTAGAATCCTTTTTCTCAAAACATGTACATAATGATAAGTTCAGGCACTTTAGTTTCTTACACTTTATAGTTCCCTACAGAAAATTGAAGTGCAAGAACAACACAACTCTTTCATATACTCCTAGTCTAATGTCTGTATATAAGATGCCCCACAAGAAAAAAAATTACATTTATTTAAATACAATAACTAAAACTTAATGATAAAACATACCTCCAAAATTCTCTCGTAGGAATGTGCTAGTGGCAGATATGATATGAGTGAGTCTGTATTTGTTACAGTAATCCCACATGCATCCTGGCAAGAGTGACATTATAATTAGCACATACAATTTATAAAGCACCCGAACCAAACAAACATGAAATAATAATAACAGAAACGAGAATGTAATAAACAACTGATGATGCTGCCAGTATATTTTAACTTGAAACAATAAACAGAATCAAGAATCTAATAAACACTTCAGAAAAATAAATGTTACAAAATAAAACAAAAAAGACAAGTTAACAGACAGTCTGGAAACACAAGCCTTTTCTATATACTACAAATTTTAGCAGAGGGTCATTTACAATAAACAGCCCACAAACAATGAAGTTAGGAAACTTCAATTCAATCAACTAAACATTCTTCTGTAGACACCTCCAGACATTAAAATTATTAAGTTTGAAGAAAGCAGTTGTCAGCTCAATGCTGGTGACATCACCAAATAACTTGTCCAGATATGGACAAATCAGCATTCAAATGCTGTCAAGTAACAATTATTTGTGTTATACAACTTATCACTTTATAAAATGATAGTTTACTGCAAACAAATGGTGTCAAGTAACAATTATTTGTGTTATACAACTTATCACTTTTATAAAATGATAGTTTACTGCAAACAAATGCTGTCAAGTAACAATTATTTGTGTTATACAACTTATCACTTTTATAAAATGATAGTTTACTGCAAACAAATGCTGTCAAGTAACAATTATTTGTGTTATACAACTTATCACTTTTATAAAATGATAGTTTACTGCAAACAAATGGTGTTCTATCTTCAAATGGTGCTTCAACACTTTTTAAATCAGAAATTTGTATTTCTGGTTCAAACAATTCTCACATTATTTTCAAAGACTATTTAATGAAGTGATGTAAATGTCTATGAACCCCTCAGCACCAGCGTCAAGAGCTTATAACAACAAAATGGAACAATAAAGATATAGAGGTAGACAAAGAAAAAGATGGATTGAAGGAATTTATGACACAATAAAATGATACTATATCACTATGTACCAAGCCACAGAAAGTGCCCTTGATGGAAAACACATCATTGACTTAGGCCTGCGGAGCTTACTGGCAAAAAAGCAAAATCAGAGAGAAAATGTGTCCATGAACTTAAACCAAATATGCAAAGTGTTCAAAAAAGAATGTACCCTTTTCTTAATTTTTTCCAAGATAAACAGTGTGTGCAGAGACTTGTAAGAAGTGTTCATTATAACTGAAGCATAACAGTTTACATTGAAATACCACCAGTTGTGCGCATACACACAGATATTCCAAGATGGTGCCCAGAAGATAACAGAAAGCATTTTGTGCTGTAGAATACTCATTGAGTATGGGAGGAAATGGACTATCAACTAGATATCTGCTGTGTCATAAACGTTGCCCATTTGGAATCTTTGTACAGTAGGACAACAAAAACTTTGAGATATTACATTACCTTTGGTATAAAAATGATTCTCAAATCACATTGGAGAGAGAGAGAGACGGGGACACAATAATTTATTGAAAAAAAGTTAATTCTTTTTTGGTCACTATTTTCTTTTCTTGACAAGACATTAAAAAACATCAGGTAAGACTTCTCTGAATTTTAATTGAGTGGGCCTGCCGCTGATCCAGAAACAATCACAAAAGCTGCCAAGGTCTGAACTTTGGTGGGAGTGAACATAAAAGAGAGGCAAGCCAAAGACAACAAGGTGGAGAACAAAAGAGGCAGAGTTCAATAGTGTGGGTCAGACTTGGGTTGTGTAAACTCAAGACAAATAATAATAAATGAATATTATTAAGGATGGAAACTTCCAAGGCAATAAATCAGTGAATCATTTCAGGGGAAGAGGTATACTTGTAACACACAGAAAAAAATTCACAAATCAAGAAAAAAAAAACAAAGAACAATAGACAGCCCAAAGCAGGATCGAACCCTTAATCCTTGACACAGCACTTTGCCACAAGAAACAAATGCTAGAGCACACAGCCAACTAAGATATCTCTAGCATTTGTTTCTTGTGGCAAGACGCTGTGTCGAGAAGTATGGGCTTCATCCAGCTTCGGGCTGGCTATTGTTCTGTGTTTTTTTTTTCTGAGTTTTGTAAACATACCTCTTCGACTGAAATAATTCATTGTGTAAACTCAGTTGTTACTCTAAGAGATACCACAATATATATATATATATGTTTTTCAATGCCACTGCCCACAATGTTAGTCCATCCCACAGTAAAATAGAGAAAGAATTAAAAACTGCAGAGCACAATCAATATCAGCAGGACTTCATCTACTAAAGAACAAGTATATAAATAAAAATTAAAGAAAAAATGAATATATATGTAAAAGAGAAAGTGACATTTTAACACACAAAAGATGTTCAGAGCACAATCAATATCAGCAGGACTTCATCTACTAAAGAACAAGTACATCAATAAAAATTAAAGAAAAAATTAATATATATGTAAAAGAGAAAGTGACATTTTAACACACAAAAGATGTTAAGTCTTGAAACTACTCACCAGAACTTTCAATGCTGCGGACATGCAAGACACCATATTCCTGTGGGTTAGCATGGCGCCTTTTGGTGTACCTTGTAGAACGATGAAATTATTTTTTCAAGCTGCTAATAATAGTTATATATATATATATATATATATTATAGCTAATAATAATAATAATAGAACAGAATGAAGTGGAATAAAATAATCCTCAAAAATTCCTGTAAACTATTTTTACAAAACCATGTTTAAAGTACAGTTCAGTACAGTTCTTTGTTGTAAAACAGACACTGTGAATAAAAAGAAATCTTCCGCAAAAAAAATATTTATTTACCCTGCATTATCTGGAAAGAATGCTTAGCACATTGCAGAGAAGGTTAAGGTTATGCAATATTTGCTTACGACCTGGTGAATCTAATTGTGCAAGCCACATTGTTTTACATGATAGGAATACTAAATTAATCAAAACCTTAAAGAGTTGTCTTATATAAAATGATTTTGACCAAACTACTGTGTTTCTGAAAATTAATAGCAAATGAGTGAATAAAACCTGTTTGCAGTTGTTTTCTTACTAATTACATTATTTACAGGAGCACATCTTAAATTTGTAAATATGTGATCCATATATATGTTAAAATTAAAAAGCTCATTATTGCAGTCTGAATGTGATTATTGAGAAGTAATTCACATTTTGCATTTTATTAGTTGTTTGACATTGCAATAAAAAAATTAATTTCAGATTTAAAATGTATAGTAAAATCACTTGGAATACAAAAACTGAAAAATTACAGCTTACAAATTTTAAGTATTTTTATTAAAAATAATTATGTAATCAGCTTGAAAACGTAAAAAAAAAATTAATAGAAAAAATATTTATTTGTTACTTTTGTTACTGAAATTCATTGGGAAAGATTCTTGACATCTATCAACCTTTTGGATGGGTGGACATCATCAATGCCCTCTGAGATGTGGAAAGGGCACAGGACTTTGACAACCTTGAGTAACGTCACTTTTCCAGATGAAAGAGATGGGAGTTAAGATGGGCACAGCCAGAAACGAGAAACTTAGTGGGCAAATATGAGGACTTATCAACCAACACAGAACTGGAATCGTCAGTTGCTGGACGCTGCAGGACTTGCTGAGGAGGGCATCTGAGCAACTATGGGCATGTTCGGAGTGCATTGATGATGACTCGCAAATAACTCAATAACCTTTAGGTTATGGGCCGAAAAAGGAAAGCCATGTGTCATTTTTTAAATTGTAGCTGGTGTTATTTTTAATTTCAAGTGATTTTACAAGAAATTTTACCATATATATTTTTTTTCAAGATAAAAAAAAAAAAATTTCAACTGATTGTTATATGGTGCTGTGTTTTTGTAGTTGGGGGCTGGTTGCATGATTATAATTAAAGGAGGTACCAGGTTACTTCGCTATAATAAAAGGATGTTGCAGTTACTCGCTATGTATAATTGTAAAGACACAATACTGGTTGAAATTTCCCACGAGCACATGTACGCATGGCTCAGTTTACCTGTAGTTCCACTTGTATAGCACACCATACACAAATCTTCTGGCTTGGGTGGCTGAAGAGGAAGGAAACACTTCAAATTAGTACAATAAGTTTTAAGTGATTTTAAAAGATAAAATAGTGGAAAATATTGCAGGAGGAGTTATGGAGGATTTGGAAAACATTATACACCCATTTACAGCTTAGTAAACATACAGAATGTTTGAATCAAGGAATTAGAACTGAAATTATTAGTTGGTGAGCTAACATGATGGATTATCACCACACTAATCATCATCATGTGCCATACCAGTTGGCATATGCGATCATGTCCTTCCACAATCTTCTATCTGCAGTGCATCGTATCAGTTCTGTTGATTGTTTTCCATGCCATGACACCAGGCTATCCAGTATTTTCTCTCTTTATTGTCCGCAATCTCTCTTTCCTTTTATTTTGCCAGTTGTAATCAAGTATTCCAGCTTTCCTCTTCTCATGATGTGCCAAAAAAATGTTGATTGCTTCTTTCTGATGTTTTTTTTAGGAGTTCCCTTTTTGTGTTGGCCTCTTTGAGAATTTCCTCATTGGTCTTTTTAGCTGTCCAGGGAACTTTCAACATTCTTCTGAGAAATCCCATCTCTGTGGCCTCTAATCATCTTTTCATTTGTTTGTTTACTGTCCATGATTTGCTTCCATAGGTCAGTATTGGTTCTATATAGCACCGATGAACTCTCTTTCACCACACGAAAGCATTTGACAAAGTAAAGCACGTGGAAATAATAAATATGCTGGAGAAATTAAACATTGATGGCAAGGATCTGCGAATCATAAAAAACATGTACTGGCAACAAACAGCAGCTATATGAATTAACAACCAAACAGGACAATTTCAATTTATAAAACAAGGCATCAGACAAGGCTGTGTTCTGTTGCCGGATTTGTTTTCACTTTACAGCGAACATATTATGAGATCAATAGTAGACAAAAAAGGAATTGAAGTCAACGGTCACAACATAAATAATTTACGATATGCGGATGACACAGTCTTAATAGCAGAGACAGAGAATGAGCTACAAGAAATGATAGATAAAATAGTAAAAGAAAGCAACAAGAAAGGTCTCAGTCTGAATAGTAAGAAAACAGAAGTAATGGTTATATCGAAGAAACAATCATCACCATCATGCAGCATAAAAATAAACAAGACAAATCTGAAGCAAGTGCAACGTTTGAAATACTTGGGCACAGTGATAACATCAGATGGAAGATGCAACACAGAAATAAAAAGCAGAATAGCTCAGGCCAAAATAGCATTTCAGAAAATAAAAAATATCTTGTGCAACAAATCTATGTCAATAGAAATGAGAAAGAGAGTTCATCGATGCTATATAGAACCAATTCTGACCCTTGGAAGAGAATCATGGACAATAGACAAACAAATGAAAAGACGATTAGAGGCCACAAAGATGGGATTTCTCAGAAGGATGTTCGAAGTTCCCTGGACAGCTAAAAAGACCAATGAGAAAGTTCTCAAAGAGGCCAACACAAAAAGGAAGCTCTTAAAAAACATCAGAAAGAAGCAATCAACATTTTTTGGGCACATAATGAGAAGAGGAAAGTTGGAATACTTGGTTAAAACTGGCAAAATAAAAGGAAAGAGAGATTGCGGACGACAAAGAGAGAAAATACTGGATAGCCTGGTGTCATGGCATGGAAAACAGTCAACAACAGAACTCATACGATGTACTGTGGATAGAAGATTGTGGAAGGACATGATCGCCAAAGCCAACCGGTACGGCACATGATGATGATGGTGAACTCTCTTTCTCACTTCTACTGACATAGATTTGTTGCACAAGGTATTTTTCATTTTCTGAAATGCTATTTTGGCCTGAGCTATTCTGCTTTTTATTTCTGTGGTGCATCTTTCATCTCATGTTATTATTGTGCCCAGTATTTGACGGGTTGCACTTGTTTCAGTTATGTCCTGTTTATATTTAAGCTGCATGATGGTGATAATTGTTTTTTTAAATATGCTTCTGTTTTCTTACTATTCAGACCGAGACCTTTTTTGTTGCTTTCTTTTACTGCTATGTCTATCATCACCACACTAGCAATGGTTTTCACAGGGGAAAAAAAAATTATAGCTTTTACTTTAAAAAAAAAAAAATGGATCCAAACACATTTAGAAGTTACAGGTAGACTTACTTTTGCAGGAACTGGATTCTCTTTTCCAAGTTTCTGAAAATAAAATCAATTCAAAATTGTAATAAGGTAATTTTATAAATGGAAACAAAATAAATTTCTAATGCATTCATTTGTCTATTGAAATAGATTATATGTAATCATATGAACCTTTCTAGCTACCACATTTACATTCTACTGATAATGGGCACTTGTTTTGCGCTAGTATTATGGTTACATTACAAATATTTTAATTTAATTTCTGTAGTCCACTTTCACTTATGTTTAGCTGTTAATATTTTTTATTTGGTCATTTTTTTTTTGGGTGATTCAATATATGGTGATTTGTTTCTTTGGTCATGCCCATGGTACCAGAGCTTTAGGAGATCTCTAAATTTAAGTACGAGAGAAGCATTTTTACAGAGAATGCAATACATGATAGAAAAATTAAAATAAGATATCAAAAGACCAATGTAGTGGATATAAAATGTAGCCAATATTGAAACTTCCAACCATCAATATGGCAACCGCACAATAAATGATAAATAATACAACATTTATGAAATCCATCTATTGAGTTGAGTTATTAGTGGATCATCATCATTGCACTCTGAACATGTCCTTAGGTGCTCAGATCCCCTCAAGTCCCGCAGTGTCCAGCGACTGACGACTCCAGTTCTATTATTATTATCCATCTATTACTAATGCCAAATATGGTCCATAACTAGAACACAGGAGAGAAAGATCACAAAAAAGTGATTAATCAATCAATATCCGACAGACCAATTTTTAAAACAAAGATAACAGACAAGGTCTCTCCATCCATCCCTAAACTTGGACATTTCCTCTTCTTCTATCCAATCTAGGTCAATGTTCTTGATGGTTTCCATGATTTTTCTCCATGTATGCCTATTCCGTTACTTAATTTCTCCTTCCCTTTGAGTTCCATGACAGAAGCTGTTTTACCATGCTGGCATCAGGCTTTCTTAGTGTATCCATGCCCATTTTCTTTTCATAGCCTGTTGCTCAACTGTTGCTTGTTTTGTTCTTTCCCAAATGTCCATTGAATGAAACCATTTATGACACCAGAAAAAACACAATAAGACATCAGAAAAATTGTTTGAACCACAGCCTCTACCAAGCACACAAAAAAAAAAGCATAAAATAAAGGCCATCTCATGAGAAGTTAGCTACCATTATAAGTCTACAACAATCAGTGGGTCTGGTTTCAAGGCTTAAGGAAGACTAAAATTCAGATGGATAGATACTTCTGCTGCAGTATGGGTTAACCACTAGTTTGACAAACTTGACTCTGGATAGAAAATTGTAGCTTCCCACAACACTACAAGGCACATTTTAATATGATAACTTTTAGATATCTTACACATTTATAATGCATTATTTGTCATATGAAAGGAAAAAGATAAAAAGAATTGTACCTATTCTAGTTATATCAAACTACTTTACATAACACTGGCTTTGACCTTCAACCTCATTGTGAGGTATGACAATTAACATATATATTCAGCACTGATCACATTACCCAAAATATAATGCGCAAGGTCTATAAATAAATATGGGCACTAATGCTATATTCCCCCGTATCACCATATGGCGTGACAGAATTCCTTCAGTCTTTATTTCTATATATTCAGCACAATTATAATTTACTACAAACATTCTGTATATATGTGAAGTGCTTACCTCTACTTCATCAGACTGTAAGATTCTCAAACCATTCTCCTTTGCTAATTCTTTGTTTTCACTACTTGCTGGTTCAAATATTATGAGTGTTTGAAGTTTGGGGAAATTTTTCCTTCGGTCAAGCAGGATCTTGACTTTGACATTATTATCACAAATGACTGTTGTTAAGTCAGCTGGAAGAACAGATAACAAGTACAGGTATATGCACCAGGGAAACAATTAAAAAAAAAAATTCCAGTTCTATAGAAATGGAAAAAAAAAAATGAAATTGATAATACCTTGGACTGCAATATACATCACTGTTACGGTTCCTATGCAGCTAACAATAAATAAAATAAATTAAATTATTATTTTTCACAGCTGTTTCTGCTGTGACAAAAATGTTATGTCCTTCAATCTAGAGATATATGGTCAATGACATTTTGTAAGGGTAATTTTAAATAGCCCTGTCCCATTTTTTACATGTCATTTGATTTTTTAGCCATGCAAACGTTCTCTTCTTCTTCTTCCTCTTCAACATCCCATAACCCTTGGGGTTGTTGGGGCACCACTGGCATAATTCATCAACAACCTTCATTTCTATCTATATTCAGCCACTTTTTTTTTTTAACTCTGCAAGGTTGAAGCCTGTCCATTCTTAGATGTTATCTTCCCATCTCTTTCTTTGCCTACCTCTCCTTCTTGCTCCTTTGATAGTTCCTGGTAGAATAGTCGTTCTAGAATATCAAGTGAATAAATTCTTCTCAAAAACCATATTCCTTGTTTCTATAAGTGATTTTCT
This sequence comes from Megaustenia siamemsis, assembly GCA_032433765.1. NCBI lineage: Eukaryota > Metazoa > Mollusca > Gastropoda > Stylommatophora > Ariophantidae > Megaustenia > Megaustenia siamemsis. Next base: position 94,460,482 of record JAVIAB010000073.1, read on the forward strand.
GTTTATTTCTAGCCCAAGAATAACATTCATAATTCATCGCAGTTTACTTATTCATTCTCACCCCATTCAAGTAAATTTAGAACAAACACAATAATAACAATGACTTCTGGGAAGGTGGTGACCATGCTTGCAGGCCCTTTTAGAAAGTGCCATCACTAAAATAATTTGTTGATGTTTTGACAATTTTTGGTGTTTTTTTTTTTCTACTTATTCAAGTGAATTGGAGTTGGAAGTGACTGTAGGCACTCCCTTTTTTGTGATTTCATTTGAAATTGATAGCCAATACTAGAATCAACTTGGCTCACACTGGAGTTCAACCTTCCTAATGCAACAAACCAACAATGCAAAATGCCTTCATATTGGCCCTGAGACTAACATAATTGGTTAAGTACTTTGTTTTAAATGTGTTTTTGAGGAAACTGAGGTGAGGAAGTGACTGTCCACTCTCCATCAATGGAAGTAGTTTGGAATCACCATCTGTGCCATTGATTAGGGCGGCACTGTTGTTGTCCTTGCCACCATGCTTTGAAGGGAGCTGTGACTTGAGTGAAGCTGATATTGGAAATTTCTGACTGCAGTGAAACAGATTTCATGAACAGAACAGTATGGACTGAAACCATTAAACTCTCAACATCCTCATAATAAAAGGGTTCGATCCTGCTTTGGGCTGTCTATTGTTCTTTGTTTTTTTTTTCTTGATTTGTGAATTTTATTGAAACAAACGTTTTCAAAGCAGAACAATATTAGCTAATCTAATCTGCAGTGCATTAAATTAAGGGATAAAACTTGAATATATGGTAAGCTTACCCTGATTAATGATAAAATTACAGGCATCCTCTCCCAATGTATCATACAGGGGAACACCAGTCAAGGAGTGGCGGAAAAATGCTTGGTCAGCAATGACATACTGTGAAATGATAAAATGAAATAATTACTTCCATTGTGGTTAATGTGTACTGCTAATGGAGAAAAACATGAGATATTACAATGGATCACACATTCAGTTCATTTAGATACTGTAAGCAGTTACCATTTTTTGCCCAGCATGTTTGTTTATCTTCAGCTCTTTATTAAATACTGAATGTTTTAAACTAAGATAACCCCAACAGCTACTTCCCATTGTAATTCAGACCCACATATAACAATGACTAATTTCTTAGTAACTCTTGCACTTTTTTAAAATTTCTATAATTTATTTCCTTATTATGACCTGGCCACCTCTAAGCATTACTTGTGATGTTATGAAACTAATGAAAGAGATAAGTCATTAAAATAAGATGAGCATAAAAGAGAAAAACCATCAGTTCTTGAACATCATCAATTAAGCAAATTCACTAACAAAATAATGAAATTTTGTTAGTGAATTTAACACGCCCGTGCCGCTTTACTTTCCCAGAAAAAAATCTGGTACCCATTAAAGGCTGGGTGAACCAAAAGCTGTCAGTTGGGATCGAATCCTACCTCTTGTCCTTTGTGGTCCTGTTCACTAACCACTGAGCTATCACGGCTCCCGAAGAGAGAATATACTGTAGTCTTAATCTCCACTATGAATAAGATGAAAATGAATGTCTAGCTTACTAACTTCTCAGTGCCGCTTTATAATTCACAAAAATGGAGTTTTAAGCCACATAAAAAAAAAACCCAATGGAATCATGGCACCAAGAATCAGGATACTGGCTTTAGTAAATGTTCAAGATAAACTTAAGAAAAATTATAAATAGAATATACATGGGGAGCCGCAATAGCTCAGTTGGTAGTGAACTGGACTACAAAGGACAAGAGGTAGGGTTCGATCCCAACCGATGGCTTCTGGGTTCACCCAGCTTTTAATGGGACCCAGATTTTTTCTGGGAAAGTAAAGTGGCACGGACATAATACCGACCACATTACCCCAAAAATCATGTTCTGAAGGTCTGTAAAATTTATGGTCACTAACACCATATTCCCTATGCGCCACTTGGCATGATGGGGCTATTTACTTTACGTTTTTAGAATATACATGATGGATACAAAAAATACCTCTGGTCTGTTCTGTGAATAGATGCCCACTCGCGTATCATTCTGGGGAATTAACCCAAGATTCATAAGGCCTGCACCAAAGTCTGTAGCTCTGGCATTTACCTGTAAATTTAATACACATTTATATTAAATATAACAGCTGGGGTAAATTTGCAGCACATGTATGATTAAAGAAGATATTAATCGCAATGATCAAAATCCTCATCATGTAGACATTATAGATGTCACATGTCAAGATTCCACTGATGTGTCTCCACATTGTGCTAGAGAGCTTGTACGCTCAGAAGTCTAGAGCAATACCATTGTTAGTAATACCATGAGAAGCATCTTTCTAGCCTTTCTATGCTGTAACCTTCAGTGTCACTGGACTACATTTATGACTGCAACCATCATTCTACAATCCCATCTGAATTGCAGCTGCTCATTGTGTGCTAACACAGTCTAGGCCTGAAGATTATCAGGCTGTTTAACTCTTTTCTCATCTTTTCTTATTTTCCACACATTTTTTTACTATTCACTGCAATATGTTCTTTTTTTGTCACATATGTCAAAAGACAGAACAGATATGATGAGAAACCCCTCCAACAAAATGCTACTCTGAAAACAAATAGAAAGGCAGTCAATGAGTGGGATACAAAGACATAAACTCTAGAATAGTAGAAATATGTAAGTGTTGGAACACACTCTGTTCAGGAGATGGGAAAACTCACCCGGCATGAAGACTGGGAACTATGGAAAAGAAAAAAAAAATGAAAGCACCCTTTAAAAAAAACATGTAGTTTGTGCTTATAGTTTGTTACCATCTGCATATTTTATGAGTAATGTGGTCAGCACTATGACAGTACCATCATTCTTTCCCAGAAAAAATATCTGGTAATCATTTAAGACTGGGTGAACCTAGAAGCTGTTGGCTGGGTATGAACCCAACTTCTCGTCCTTAGAAGACCTCACTGGTCTACCACAGCTCGTAGCAATGACTAAGAAAGGTGCCCGTTAAAAATATTTTCCAAAAGAGAATGTGTCAGAGTCACTCCAAAAGAGAATGTGTCAGAGTCACTCCAAAAGAGAATGTGTCAGAGTCACTCCAAAAGAGAATGTGTCAGAGTCACTCCAAAAGAGAATGTGTCAGAGTCACTCCAAAAGAGAATGTGTCAGAGTCACTCCAAAAGAGAATGTGTCAGAATCACACTAAAAGTCACAGATGTTTGCACAGAGCTCTAACAACTGGAGTCGTCAGTCGCTGGACACAGCAGGACATGCTGAGGAGGGGATCTGAGTATCTATGGACATGTTTGGAGTGCAATGATCTTATTCTTCTACGTTTTAGCTCCTTGTGGAGTATAGGTCTTCAACAAACACTTTCCAAGCCGTTCTGTTTCTTGCCAATCTTTTAAGATCATTCCATGTCTTCCCTATCATCTGCATCTCTGCTTATATCTGAACTCTCCAAGAATTCCTTGATCTTCTTCTTTGTCTTTTTCCCTGAGGATTCCAAAAAAGGGCCTGTTATGTGATACTCTCAGTTGTTTTCCGTAGTGTGTGTCCTACCCAGCTCTATAATCCTGTCTGTATCTCTTTATCCATTGGAGGGCAATGATGATAACCCGCAAATAACTCAATAACAACATAAATTTACTCTCATGACTATACATCAAAGATCTTATTTATAGAACACCAAAGGTTTTATTTATAGAAGTTCCAAGGGTAGTGACAAACCATTTCTGGTTCCGAAGAAAGCCAAGATGTCTCACTCTTACAATGCTCAAAATGAGTTTCATTTGAAAGGATAATAGCCATATATAGTGAACAAATATTATGTTCAACTAAGCAAAATATATTAGTAAATATTGTTACATCTCTTTCTGTTTTCCTGTTTTTTTATATTATCAATGCACATACCTCGTTGTATGTCAGCCACTGATATGGTGTGTTGGGGGTAGGTTTCCATCCAAGGCATGGCTTGTCACCTTGTAAATAAATTTTTTAAAATGCCTTAATGTTTATGAACATACTGTACTTGATTTAATCTTCCTATAGAACAAATAAATATATAAAATATAAATAATTGCATTATGACCTTCCTTGCTGTTATTTGTAGTCAGAGATATCTCTTCTAGGAAAGTAGTCTAACAATACTAGTGAGTATTTCCTATCTGGGTTTGTGTCAAATTGTCCTTCTCTTAAGTGGATTATTCACCAGAACTAATATGCTCCACATGCATGGATTGTTTTCTTGGGTTGTGCTTCCTGGTTATTATATAAAATATTATTATATTATATAAATAACCTCCAGTCTAAAGAATCCAAGTGTACAAATGAATGTTGAAAACAAAAGAAACAAAAAAAATGTTGCTATCAAGAATACAATTTTTAATACTTCCTCATTCCATTATCAGTGTCATAAAGTGAAATGAATATTTTGCTCTTCTCAGGTCTTCACACTACCCAGTACATATGCATTCAAGCATGCAAAGCCACATGCACACCATATTATGCACTTAGAAATGCAATAAATGATCAAATAAACAGTCATCATCTTGTGCCATACTGGTTGGCGTAGGCGATCATGTCCTTTCACAATTTTTTATTCACAGTACATTGTATCAATTCTGTTGTTGACTGTTTTCCATGCCATGACACCAAGATATCTAGTATCTTCTCTCTTCATCATCCACGATCTCTCTTTCCCTGTATTTCACCAGCTGTAACCAAGTACTTCAACTTGTTGCACTACAACAGTACTACAACAAAATGTTGATTGTTTCTTTCTGATGTTTTTTAGGAGATTCCTTTATGGGTTGGCCTTTTTGAGGATGTCCTCTTTGGTTGTTTTAGCTGTCCAGGAAACTTTCAACATTCTTCAGAGAAATACCATCTCTGTGGCCTCTAATCATCTTTTCATTTGTTTATCTACTGTCTATGATTTGCTTCCATGGGTCAAAATTGGCTGTATATAGCACCAATAAACTCTCTTTCCATTGACATAGACTTGTTGCATAAGACATTTTTCATATTTTCTGAAATACTATTCTGCTTTTTATTTTTATGGTGCATCTTTATCTGATGTTATTATTGTGTCCAAGTATTTGATGTGTTGCACTTGTTTCAGATTTGTTCCATTTATTTGTATGTTGCATGGTAGTGATGATTGTTTATTCGATATGACCATTTCTTCTCATTTCTTACTATTCAGACTGAGTCATCCACATATTGCAAATTGTTTATATTGTGCAAATTGTAAATAACATAATGTGTGTAATAATGCAACAATACTATAGCGCATGGAGTATAGCTTCAGGGATTAATGAAAGGTAATAAAAAAAATATTTTAAAATTTCAGATGTAATAACAGAAGTTAATTGGCAAGAGAATACATCAGAACTGTTTGTTACTGATATATTTAGTTCAACTCATTTCATAAATATAACATTCCTACCATTTTTAAAAAAAGTATATTTTGCATAAATTAGAATAAATTATGTATTAATTTTTAATAACATCTGTGGCTTTGAAACTTATTCTCATAATCATTTATGTACTAAAATTTAATATGAAAATCATTAATTAAACTAGAAAATTAATAATATTTTCTTGTAGTATCACAAATTAGAATACTTCCATATATATGCATGTATATAAATAAAATTCAGTTCACTTCACCATTTTAGCTGTTACATTTTACACACCCCTTTCATATTAAAATAAACGCCTGTGCTATAGACTACCTGCGACGTGCTAGATAGAAGACACATCTTTATGTTTGTTAAAGCTGTGGTTATAAACCTGCTTTTAAAAGCAGTCAACTGCAGCAATGACAACCTCTTAATGAAATTGACTGTTACTCGTACAAGAAGGGATTTTAAAAAAATACTCTGTGAAGGTTTGCGTTATATAATTCTACAGTTACAGGAGAGAGAGGCTGCAATATTCTGCTGCTAAATCAAGACTGTGGCAGGACAAAATCACTAACATAGAATTATGGAAATGTACCAGTCAAACACCAGTGGATAAAGAGATACAGCGAAGACGATGGCGCTGGATAGGACACACACTACGGAAGCCAACTGAGAGTATTACACAACAGGCCCTTTTTGGAATCCCCAGGGGAAAAGACAAAGAGGAAGACCAAGGAATTCTTGGAGAAGACAGATAGAAGCAGAGATGAAGATGATGGGGAAGACATGGAATGATCTTAAAAGAATGGTAAAAAACAGAACGACTTGGAAAGTGTTTGTTGAAGACCTATGCTGCACTGGGAGCTAAAAAGGTAGAAGAAGAAGTAGAAATCAAGACTGGTATTGTAAAAGTAGTAGTAGTGGTAGCTTTCATCAGTCATAGTTGACTGGATTTTACAGAGCCCCTAGGAAATGTTTTTTCTTTTCTTTCACTATGTATTCTCTTTTTCTATGAATCTGCCTGTTTTTTGTTTGTTTTGAGTTGGAGCTTTAGAATGTGATTCCAAAGATTGCAGTCGGCAGCTATTTCTTCCCAAGCTGCAGGGTTTATGTTCACTCTTCATTGTAAAAGTACTAGTCTGATAAAGAGTTATAAAAAAAAAAATTATGTCACAGAATGTGGCAGGCAATAAAGGAAAGGAAATGCATATGTCAACATCATCAAACTACAACTACAATTCTGTTTTGAATGCTTTTAAATACAACCTGCACAGACATTTGTATAGCACGTCAATCATACTCTATTGTCATATGCATGCATTGTTCTCAGCCGGTTTTTTTGAGATGTAATGTAGATAATAATCTTCTTCATCACACCTCTATCATTTGTCTGGCAACAAGATAGATAATGTATGTGATTCTGCACAATCTGTTTTAAAAGCACTACTAAAGACCATGTGATCATCCCATATCTACTTTTATTTTTTATATTCTGCCTATTTAAAGAAGTTTCTTCATGATTGGTACATTCCAATCTGTTCAAGCAATCTATCTTCCTTTGTCAAGTGATGAACAATAACTTTACTTATTATATTATATTGCATTGTCTTGAGAAACATTGCAGTAATATTTCTTTGGTTACAGTGTAAGTTTTAGCAGACAGGACATAAGCTGCAAGCAAAAAACTATCTATCTATCTATCGACCTTTCGAGCCATAAACGGCCCATAGGGCATAGACCCAGATACTGTTTCTCCTATCTCAATTTTTATTCTAGCAGTTTTCAATCCTTGTAAAGATCTTTATCAAATCTCGCCATTTGTCTGTGTTCTGTGCAAGCAACTCTATTTCATTGAGGGAGCCAATTTCTGCTGCTCCTGCCTCTCTGATCAATGTAAAAAGCATAAAGTAGATGAGATAATTGTTTAAAATTGTCCGATTTTACCATTTACCACAAACAAAGGCCGACTCAGGATGAGTAGTGTCAAATGTGGGTGTAATCTCCTACCTATGTACATTAGTCTATTCAAGAACAGTGTTTAGGTTTTGAAGTGAGAAAAAGTCTCAGTGACCTAAATCAAAATCAAAAGGGCTTTGCAGGTGTGGATCATGGACAACAGATAAACAACAATAAATATCTCTGGCAGCAAGATATATGTGTTCTTTTCAGAAAAAAAAAATACTCCAAATACCATGGATAGCTAAAATATTAATTAAAGAAACATGACAAGAGGTGATAATAAATAGAACAATGATGATGAACACGGAAACATGACCAGCAAAATTAAATGGGGGCCAAGATGATCACCAAGCAAATAAGTTGAGTCAAGGAACATCAAAGCTGATCAAACCTGCTCCACCTCCCAGAAACAGATTATCCAATCAGGCCAAGGGAGTAATTGAAGAGGGAAAGCAACCTGACTCTCAAACACGTGTTGAAGTTGTATGTGCTGGTCTGAAATGTGCAAATATTGTAGTCTAGATGCAAGCCTTAACACAGTGCATCTACATACTGTGTACTTTTAAGGGTGGATGATGGAGAGGACTATTCAATGACTTTAGTCATTTTTGTGTGAATACCAGAATGAAATGAATACATACTTCCAAAAGGTAAAAAAATGGTCTGGAATATTTAGTGACACCAGGAAAAATGAAAGGCTATGAGAAAAAATATGGTTGAAATGACAAAGTTATTGAGAAAACAAAGGCCACACAAGGAATTGCCAAAATGACAGATGGTTGTGAAAGAAATTTGTGATTAATGACAGGTTGTGAAAGATATTTATTGTCAATATCACAAGGCATTTCACATGATGATGATATGATTGCAATCACACAAAAGTGACAACAAACATACACAAAACTAATTCTGCACATTCTTACCTGATATCCTCACACCCCTTTGAAAGCTATCATGGAGAGTCAGAACTCCTTCATAATAGGTTTCAATCAGTTTGTCACCATCACACATACGTGATATACGTGCACCATCTGAGTTCTGTCAATAAAAATGACATATTGACCTTAGTGTGTTTGTCTAATAAGCCCAGGCAACAAGTTATGAAGATAAGTTTAATACTGTTCAGTTTAAAAGTCCAGATAAGAAGCTGTAAGTGATGTTTAATATACTTCTGTCCTATAAATCTTAAAAAGTGATGTTTTGTATTTTTCTGTTCAACAGGATTAGTTAAAAAGCCCCTGAAGAGGATTCATGGAGAATCACGGGCCCAAGATGTCCTACAGCACCTGGGATGGGAGGGGTCAGTGATTAATTGCTGACTGCTTGTGTGAATCAAAACAGATCAAATTCCTTCTTGATCTCCTCGGGGTGGACATGGTAAAAGATTAAGCAATCTGGCCAGACAAATAGGGACTATTGAGGAAAGTTAACCTGGCATTCAAATGCAGTTATAACAATCCAATAAATACCATGTTGAAATTTGATGTGCTGGCCAAAAGGCATAGATATCATGAGAAGATGTTGGGCAAATGCAGCACAAAATCATATGGAAACATAAAACTTAATCAAGGAACTTACCCTAGTATTTATTCACAAAAAATGTGATGTCAATCATATGCTGATTTTGCAGGGGAGAAATTAATATTGAAGAGAAACTGCCACCACTCACCCTCACATATACTGTATCATTTAGCACTTCATCATTGTAAGGGGACAGGAGGAGGGCTTCCTAGGTGAAGGTTTTTGTGATGATGGTTCTTAACCTCTCAGTCTCATCCACACCATCATCTTTGCATCTAACAATTTTTTATATGTGAAAAGTCAATACCTAGACTCACTCTGCAACAATGTTATGCGATACCTAGAGAATCATCAGTTGAGCTGCATTGGTCAACTGTCCAGATTTCTTATACAACTAATTCTCATCCCCAACACTCATAAATATAAGCTGATCTAAATCATCTCCTCATATACTTCCAACATTTCTCTATTTTTCATAATGGCCATTCTGACATGCAGCAAAAAAAGAGTTACTGAAATGGAAGCTGTGTGTAAATGTACTGACCAGTTGGCGTGACACTTGAGCACATTTATGTATGCCCATGTGGCTTATTTTAATCATCCAATTTGTTAGAACAGTATAAACTGGTCTGGTATTGATCTCTGCCATCATGTAAATGATAGCTGGCGAGTCTGGCAAAGTATTGATCTACAAGCTTCCAGTGACAAAGCAGCAAGGATGAACTGCATGTTAGCAAGTAAAAGATTTATTTAAGTAAAACTCAAGCTCACACATATGATACGAGGATGTAGATCTATTAATTATTTTTAAGGCTACATTTCTGGTGTATGTGTTTTTGGTTGGTGGAGGTGGTTTTTGACATAATATAAATGTAATTCTATTCTGGGAGTGGAGTTTGAATGAGCATTGTATGTGTATGCTTGTGTGAGGTGTCAATGGAGACAAAATTATTGTTCTCACTCTTTCACCAGCTTTAACTACTGTCCTCTGATGTTTTAGTATATCCTTCATGTTATGCTGAATGTGCCTTGACCTCTGTCTTCCTTCTTACACATGCCTCTCATATTCTCTCTGGGTGAGTTAAACCATTTTACCTGCTGTCTGTAAATATTTTCTATGATGAATCTTTTTTTCTTATGGCCTCCCTACTTCTTCCGGCTCATTCTAACTGCTTTGCTCAAACATTCTCACTTCTGTGATGATTAAACTTGCGAATTTCAAACGTCTCCCAATTTAAATGCTTATATATATATTATATATATATATATATATATATATATATATATATATATATATATATATATATATATATATATATATATATATATAAAAGCTTAAATGGATGTATGCTACTAAAGTTTCATGGCTACAAATTAACATTACATGTGCTGAAGGCAGCAGCAATGAAAGGAGAGGCAAAAGCCTCTGGCAACATTTCACAAAGTTTACAAGCCACTGACTCGCTGACATTTTTGTCAGTTTTGCGTTCAAAGGCAAGATAAAAAAGAAAAACACGAGGTTCATACATGACATCAAGATACATAAATGATATTCAAAAGCAACATCACGGGGGTGGGGGGGAAAGAAGAGAATTATTTAGAATAAACCAATGATGGTTTGGTTTACAATTCACACTATAAGATTGTGTCTTGTTTGACACGACGATTGGTATATTTAGGCAAATATATATATATATATATATATATATATATGTTACACTCATATTTACCAATAAAATTTGAATAAAAGTATATGTACAATAATATTACCGACAGGCCTCTCGCTGAAATCGATTGAAGGTCGTGCACGTAAACAAGTCAAACACAACTTACAACGCCATTGCATACTAATATAGTTTATTATTGGGCGAAGGGAAGGAACTTGTTGACGTAAAAACAGAAGAATAATCTGAAGATGTGCATGTTTAACAAAATGTTAGTGATTTTATTGTGAATCTGGCACACACTATAAATGGTTGATACAGGAAAATGTGGAGTGAACAACATTGAGTTTGAGTCTTGTGCAAGTCAAGGTTACACAAGTGAGATGATATGCGCTATAAAACATGGACTAGGGCACACGATACGTAACCGTGATTAAGTAGTTGTAGAATTGAAACTTAATAACTAGAATAATTTTGTACATTTAACTTAATCTTGTCAAATATTTCCTTTATGCGCACTTTTTGGCTATGCAGGGGCAGGTATAATTAAACTAGAAGTATGGTTGTGAATACCGATGGAATTAAAAAAAAAAACTGTCGAGATATTGCTGAGCAACATTACCCATTTATGGTGGCGAGTAGGTCGTGACTGAGTCTGCGACATCAAACCTGGAGGGATGTCATACCAACCCCGAGATGAGGTTATACAACCCATCAGTTATTGAATCGATACACACCACAGTCCAAACTCCAGAGTCTACGAGTCTACTGGTTGAATGTATGTTTATTACGCTCTCATAACAACAATGCGAGTGTTGTGTGTCGTGGTCACTCCTCTCCTCTGTGTATGCCTATTGCGCTTCCACGTGGTGTCGATCAGTTGAAGAAATGCGAATGACATTCATTACTCCATTATGTGAATACAACAAATACACAACACTAGATAGATTAGAAGCAGGTCAAGAATAATTGCGGTGACGATTTACAACAGAAAACACCGTTCCCGGTTGGCGTCATGCAACAGTATAATTATAACCAAGCCGGCATGGCGTCTTGTTTCCTAGCGAATGTTATTGGTGGAGAGGAATCGCGCGTTCCTCTTTGTGAATGCAGCGCTCACTGTCGGCCTCGTATTGATGGTGGAATGTTGTGAGTGCCTGCTGGCAGATATCCTCATTACGTGCGAAACTACTTCATAAATTTATGCACAATGAACGCACAATATTCTGAACGTTGAAAACAAAAATTACGTTGAAAAGGTTATTCTATGGGCCCATTTTGTGATTTTGAGCAATAATTGATTGTATTAGTTGTAACTGAATTTATTTTGACGTAATTTTCCTTTCTCGGAAAAGTACTATTTATAGCCATAATGGCTTTCATGTTTTTTAGCACTTCTGGGAAGAATATCTTCTTCTGAAAAACTCACTGTTAATTATACTATTAAAATGTTGCACATATGAAATTGTGCCGAATTGAAAACTATTATGTTCCATAAAAGACGAACAGTTGTCTGGTTTTATACAACGTATATGAATGACTATTGTTATAAATAAATTTGTTGACGGCACCCAACTACATCCTTTAAAAGCTAGCGAAGTATTAGATAAAGTACAGAGGAGTAAAGTCAAGCAATATCATTATACATATAAACAGAGAAAGAAAAAAACTAAAAGAATGACGAAATTAAGTAAAACAATGATCTACAATTAGGAAGAGGAGGCGGTCATATGTTGGACATGTGTTGAGAAAGAGAAGGAAAGGAATTTCAGAACAGTCTCTTACGTGGGACATATTTGAAAACAGAAAAAGAGGAAGACATAGAGAGACACTGAAATAACACAGATAAAAGAAGCAAGTTGGCAAGAATAGACTCATAATAAGATAGAACATCTCACACAGAATAGAGATATATCTATCTATCTGTTGGCCTTTCGAGCCGTAACTGGCCCATAGGGCGTAGACCAAGATACTCCTTCATCTGAATTTTTGTTCTAGCAGTTTTCAATTCTTTTAAAGATATTTCATCAAATCTCGTCATTTGTCTCTGTTCTATGCAAGCAGCTCTATCTCATTGAGGAAGCCGATTCCTGCTGCTCTTGCCTCTCTCATCAATGTTCTTCTCAGTGTCTCTCTGGGTCTTCCTCTTTTTTCTCTTACCTGTTGTTTCCCACATGAGGGCTTGCTTTGCTATTCGGTTATTATCTCTTCTCATCACATGTCCAACGTATGACCATCGTCTTTCTTTATTACTAAAGATATTAGTGGTTGATTGGCATTTCTCTAATTTCCTCATTTGTTTTGAATTCATTCCACGCTATACCAAGTATTTTCCTTAGACATTTATTTTCGAATGCGTTCAGCGTTGTTTCTATATCTCTTGTTGTTTTCCAGCTTTCACACGCATACGTAAGGGTTGATAGTACATTTGATTTGAATAGTCTAAGTTTTGTGTTTGTGCTGATGAGTTTTAATTTCCACAACTTTTCAAGGCTTCTGAAAGACCTTGCTGCTTTAGCTATTCTGATTCTAATTTCTTGCTTGTATTCCCTTCTCGATCAATGTGACTTCCAAGATAGATAAAGTGATCGATCTCTTCCACTGGTTTGTTTTCCATGTATATTTTGTCGTCTGTTGGAATTAAGCTTTCATGACTTTAGTCTTTTCATGATTGATCTCAAGCCCAATTTTGCTGGCTATTGATAATAGTTCATTTGTGTTTTCCTGCATCGTTTTTATCTGACTGCTGATGAGAACTATATCATCAGCAAAGTCGAGGTCCTCCAAATGGTCTCCTTGTATCCATTCGACGCCTTTATACCAGTGCAGCATTTCTTCATTATGAAGTCCATAACAACTCCAAATAACAAGGGCGATAACATACATCTTTGTTTAACCCCAGTTTCTATTGGGAAACATTCGCTCAGTCCTTCCTCTGTTCGAACTGCACATGTGTAACCAACATTCATGTCTTTAATATTTATGATTTTTTTATTTTTGATAGTAAGCCATATTGCTTCAGAATTTTCCACAAAGAATCTCGATGAATACTGTCAAATGCTTTTTTGAAGTCGATGAAGTTAAGTACAAAAGGTTTTTGCTTTTCAATGTGTTCCTCCAATATAAGTCGTAGAGTAAAAATGTGGTCAAAGCAGCTTCTCCCTTTTCTAACCCAGCCTGTTCACACATTACTGTATCTATTGAATCCTTTATTCTATTCATGATGATTTTGCAGAATAACTTTGAGGCAACTGACAAAAGTGTCACGCCTCTCCAATTGTTACAATCTCTAAGATTGCCCTTTTTTGGAATCTTAACAATGATTCCTTTTTTCCATTTATGACGCGTCTTCTCTGCTTTCCAAATGTTGTTGAACATTTTCTGGAGATGTATTAAATTATGGCTATCAATTGCATTGAGTATCTCAGCTGTCAACTTATCCCCCAGCAGCCTTGTTATTGGTCATATGCTTTAAGGTGGTTTCTATTTCGCTCAAAGTGAAGTCATCTAAATTTACATCTAATTCTGTTGCTGGTGTTTCAGCTTCAATATCTATTAAACTGTGGGGTAGTGGACGGTTTAGAATTTCTTTGAAGTGTTCCGCCCAACGGGCTTTTATGTCTGCGCTTGTTGTTAGCATTAATCCAGATTTGTCTAGAATTGGTGTTCCACTGGATGTATAGGTGTTTGTCAGCATCTTTTGTACAGCATAGCGAGTTCTGCTGTCTCCTGTAATTGCAGCTGTCTCTGCTTTCTCTGCCAAATTGTCTATATAAGCTCTTGTATCTCTTCTTGCTGAACTTTTCACTTTGTTGTCTAATTCTTTGTATGTTGCTTTTGTCAGGACCTTTCCAAGATATGTTTTTACATTAGTCAGGCTCTCATCGCTTCTCTTCTTTCTTTGATGTATTTCCATGTGGTGTCTGAAATCCAAGCTCGTTTTTCCATTTTCTTCAGTCCGGCACTTGATTCTGCTGCTGTCATTAGTATTTTGCTCTGTGAGTCCAACATTTCATTGATATCTAAGTCTATTTCACCGAGTGCTGTATAACAATTACTTAGCTCTATGTTAAACTTTTCCTTTATGGCTTCATCTTTCAGTTTATGACTATCAATTTTATGTGTAATTGACCTCTTCTGTTGGTTTCTAAATTTTAATCTTATTTTTCCAATGCACAGGTTGTGGTCACTATTAACATCAGCACCTCTGTAAGCTCTTACATCTATTAATGATGATCTGAATTATTGTTTAATACAGAGAATAGAGATGGATGACGACAAACATTAAGAGCTAGAGAGCGACGTTCTAGCAGCGCTGGAAGTATCAAGAATAATATACTGGATTCATTAACGCTGCTGGCATCAACAAAATGTTCTCGTTTTTTTTTTTTTTCAACATAAAATAAGTATAAATAATTCCACATTAAACTTCATAAATGTATAACGGCGAAAACACGGTAGATTGTATGTTTCATCGCTAACTGCGCACGCTGAATACGCCCACCAAAACCAGCACGTAGTTCGCTAATAATAACTTCCCAGAGAAATGAGGTGAGCCAACAGTCATAAAACTATTTCTCTACATTCCACCAGAAAATTACTCATTCACAAAGCACACTTAAAGAGGGCAGTAATGTTACTGAAATGAGTGTAAGACACATACACTAAGTCAAGAATACGAAATGAAAGACAAAAATGGAAAGCTTAAAAGAAAACAGACGTGGGCCGTTTCTGTCCATTTATATGCTAATTACATAACCAGACGCGAAATACATTTATTTGTCGTTTCTATTTTAATGAATATAATACTATTTAAGGCATAATCTATTAATAAACATTGTATGTTAATAAACATTGTGACATTTCATAAACTAATTTCATGTCCACGATTGTAAGAACAAGAAAACAGTACTTTGATTTGTTCACCCGTGTAGATACCCCGGTGAAGGGAGAAAAGATTAGAGCCACTGTCACCTGCCGCTGCATGTCGTAAGAAGCGACTAAGGAGGTCGGGGACCAGGTCTTCGCCGGTGCTACGGAGTTCGTGCATCTGAGCTGAAGCTATCTTCAGTGCTTTCACTTGTGTGGCGGGCATGCTTCATACTGAGGAACGTTCTTAGGAGGCCATCTGAGCACGGGGAGTTGTCCGCTCTTGTATAATTGGTCGACAAAGACGGTAGCCTAGTTGGGAAAACCATCCGACTGGGCAACAGCCAGACGTTCAAGCTAAGTGCTCTGTGCACACCGTGAGCTGTGCGTTTTCATCCGTTTTGATTGTGTTTCGATATTTCGATTACTTACGATGAATGATATCGTATGACGGAGAACATATGGCTGTGTTCACTTTCTGTGCGTTTTCGCATTATATCTTTTGGCGTGTGCTGAGACAGCCATGATGGGGACTGCATCTACCTTTCTTTGTTTGGGAGATGAGATATTAATTTGAATGATTTCACTGGCACGGTCGGTTGAGCAATTAAGGATTTTAATTCGTTTGCAGTGATACCGGGGCCTTCCATAACCATGTTTTGCCAACTTCTTGACGAGGAATGATCCGTTCGACCTCAGACTAAGTCTTTCAAGTTATTTAAGACCACAAATGTCACACAAAAAAAGTTGTAACCTTATACGGCTTGTAATTACCCTGTGTTTGTGAGATGGAAACAAGCAACGCTTATACCAAACAAGCACATACCAAAAATGTGTTTACTTGCACATTAAGAAAACACGCATTGTAGAAAAACGGGACCAAGAGATCGACCCCGGGACCTTCTTGTCTAGAGGTCGACGTCTTACCTCTAGACCACTAAGCACACCCCTCCCACTATCTAACAGTTGGTTTTCCTGGAATCCTGAACCCAGAATTGTCGACTATTGTTGGCGTGTAATTACTTGTATAGAACTGGAGTCGCCAGTCGCTGGACACTTCGAGACTTGCTGAGGAGGGGATCTGAGCACCTATGGACATGTTCGGAGTGTAATGACGATGACCCGCTAATAATTCAATACTTATTTTATAATATATATATTATTCGTTCACAAGAAACGACGAACCACCTTCTATGGAGTGTATGGTTTCAATGTTTTCCTGATATTTTTTTTTTACCTCTGTCATTTCGGTGATACTCCTGACATTCATATTGCCAATTACAAACAAGATGTCCGAAGATTTCATTTTGCTTCATAAGTTTATTTAGACTTTCATAGTATGCCTCTATTTGTTCTCTGTATAGCTTTGAGTAGGTGCGTATGTCTCTATTATTGATATGTTGAAGGGTTTTGCTTTCATTTTGAGTAGTATAATCCTACCATGTAAGTCTAAAGGGTGCATATAGATTTTTGTAGCTCTCTTTTAAATAGTATTCCAACACCTCTTTGATGTTTTGCTGTGTTGCTTGAATATATAAATGTATATTTTTTCGTCCTGTATGTACGCACATTCTTCCCATCTTGTGTCTCTGATGTGCTTAAAATATCGATGTTTAATCTTGCAAACCGAGCAAATAAAGTTGTTTGCTCTCTTAAATTATGTGTGTAATGTTGACCAGCAGAAACTGTAAACTATTCTATTTGGCAAGTATCATTAAGTGTACTTGTTTTATATCTCGCAAATAAGACACAATTAAAACCATCCATTTGTTTCCAATGAATTTTGTTTGTGTGTGTGTATAACGTCATGATAATAAACAGTTTGCACACAAAATTTCAACAACTAAAACCAAGCGTACGTGATTGAAGAGGGGGCATGAGTTTTGGAATGAATTATAATGACGTTATTCACTCGAAACTAAGATTCTCTATAAATGTTTCTCCAAATTTCACAGAGTTTCCAGTGAGTCAAGTTTACATTGACAAATGATCAATAAGTCATAGGTGCTACCCACTGGCAGATAATATGAAGGACGTGATGATAGTGTTTCGTATTTGTTCCCATGACTACTGACTTATATTTACGGCCAATGTTGGGCAGCATGGCCGTTCAACTTGTTCACAGAAGATCTGTGTCACGGAGTCAGTTTCTACAGGCTGTGTGAACACAGAAACTGTATCTGTACAGCAAATACAATTATTGCCATCTGCCACCTATCTCAGTTTACATTAAAGGTAAAGTCCGTCTAATTTGAGAACTCTGTTTGTTACTTGTTCCGTGGCAATCGTTAACGAACTTCAAAGTGTATCATATTATTCAAGGGGGAGATGATATGTCAAATTTATATATCAAATGTCATTTATTGTGGGGTAAATTATTGACTTGTTTATTTGTGTGAGCTCATGGCATCAAACCTTAGGATAATAAGGAACATACTCTCTTGCACATACAAGACCACTCTGTAGATTCGCCATGTTAAATCTTAAATGCACAACATACTTGTAGCACAGTTAGACTTTGACATTCTCTATATTTGTGCGCACGACTTCGGCACATTGCCCACACACTGAGCATGGGTGACCAGGTGACTTGTATCTAATCACTTGAACCTCTGATTCCCGGTTGGTTCAAAACACCCCCCCCCCCCCCACCAATCTCTTCCAACAAGAAATTGCGTAAAAATCCGCGACATGTAACCAACCGTCAATAAAATGGTGGTTACAGAATATTGCACTATTTGGTCCCCAGTCCGGTCTCCGTGGACACGCATAGCTTCTTCATCTTCTTTTCTTCCTAATTGATCTGTCAGCGTCGAGGGCAGATATAATATACACAAAATAAACAAATTATATATAGCAGCTTCTATCATAATACTAGAAAACACATCGATAGTTTTGATCAGGAGAGACGAACAAAAGAAACACAAAGCCAGCAAAATCTTTAGTCTTTATATCAGACTGGCGTAACCGCAGTTATATTCCCATATCCGCTACACCACACGTTCCAGCAACCATCGAAGTGTTCTTCTACTGATTGTTCCTGTGCTGCATTTATTGAATCTGTTGCGTTCTTTTCCGCTTGTGATGCTTTCCTGCTTCCCCCTTCGAGGTACACCGTTTCAGCACTCCTCTGACGTGTATGTCCTCTGTTTTGTTGTCTCCTCCCTGCGATAGCTGGCTTCTAAAAGCCATCGCTATGTTAATTTTGTCCATTTTAAACGCCTCCTGCACAATGGCGGGCATTGTTATTCTGTCGACCAGCCCAGTGTCACTAACTCCAGTCTACCCAGGACAATATATCCACGTAAGACACATACAAATTAAGCAGGTACACATGCTCACTCTCGGAGAAGCTTATTCCTTTTAATACGACGAAGCATGTTTTGTGAGTAGGTCAATATGACCGTACGTTCCTAATGACCGTACGGTCAATATGACCGACCTCTTAACCAGCTATTCCATGTGAAAGCTTCAGTCCCAGCTTCTATCTCCATGCATGTGTTGGGGGTAGTAGTCATCTCTGCACCTTTCTCTATCATCTTTTCACTGGAGCACACACCAAAAACCCCAAACACTTCGCTCACCCCCTCGTGACCGAGCCATCAACGTAGATTGTATCTTTGGGTTCGGAGTGAACTTGCAGTACCTCTTGTATCTCGGTTACTAACAGTAAAACAACCGCTAAACTGATAAAGATGATCAGGATTAATCAATGGCAAAGAGAAACAAATATTAGCAAAAACATAAAATATATAATAAAGTGGAGCAGCGGTAAAGCTATTGTTCCATGGTGGAGCCTTCATGGTCAAGATGTTGGAGCTGTCCATTTTCGTTTATCCGTACTACTCCACACCTTTAACTCCTTACTTTTGTGTTGTTCGATTCCACAGACGAAACCTAACTCAAATGTATATCAAACTCCACCCACAATGACTTCTCTCAGTATGTCTCTACTGGGCAACAATCAAACTCTCAATAATCAAACCTCACAGACACAAAGACGCAAGGACGTTGAGTTCAACACTTTGACGCTCGCGTGAACCTTTGAGTGAAAAGAGAGCAGAACTTCCTATACATCATCAGCCCATACATTTAGGATTTGAAAACGAAGCCGAAATGGAGCACGAATAGATATTTTCTGCGAAAAAGGGATGACTAAACCAAGATGCTGCGAACAAATGAAACCCGGAACTGTTTGTAATGCAGCTAGAACCCGCATGGTATCAGTAATATCAGCTGAAAAAAAAAAATACACGGCATGCATAAATAAAGATATGTCAGGAACGAGGAGCTAGAATAAATTGTCACCAGTCAATACAACAATTTGTAATGGGTCTGGATAAGAAGGTCAAATGTAAAAATTCCGCCACAGGCAGTGCTATTTTTTTCCTCGAATCGGTGAAATTTCTTGGTGGCTGACCCACTTTTTAGTTGTTTTTAAGACTTCATCGTTTGTTTTCTTTTCTTTCCATTCAATTCTACCTATTCTTCTATATATCCACATTTCAAAGGCTTCAATTCTCTGTTCTGTTTCTTGTCTAGTGTCAATGTTTCTGCACCATATAGGAATGTTGAGAAGAGATAACATTTTGCTATTCTTAGTTTTTGCGGATGTTATTTGTTTTGATGTTAGTATATTTTTTCATAGCATTAACATTACTTTTTGCCATTCCTATTCTTTTGTTTACTTCAGTTGTACATTTTCCATCACTGGTTATAGTGTGTCCCAGGTAGTTGTAGTTCTGAATTGTCTCCAGGTCTATAGCTTCAATTTTGATATCCACTTGTGGGTTTTGAGTATTTTCTTTGTTTATGATCGTAGTTTTAGTCTTTTTGATATTCATATCTAGTCCATATTTTTTGCTTGTCATGTTTATTACATTGAGTAATTGTTGTAGAACTTTAGTATTTTCTGCTAGTAATATAGTGTCAACATCATATCTTAGGTTATTGATTATCTTTCATTAATGTTTAGGCCAGGCATCTCTGTGATGTTTTAAAATATTTGCTCAGTGTATAGATTGAACAAAATAGGTGAGATGCAGAATGGCTCAGGCAAAAGCAGCATTCCAAAAAATGAGGAAAATACTATGCAATCCATTTTTGACAATATAAACAAGAAAAAGAGTTCTTAAATGTTACGTAGAGCCAGGCTTAACATATGGATGCGAGTCATGGACAATAGAACAACAAACAAGAAAATCACTGGAGTCTGTAGAAATGTGGTTTTACAGAAGAATGTCGAGAATACCATGGACAGCTAAGAAGAGTAATGGAGAGGTTCTGAGAGAGGTCAAAGCAAAAAGAGAGCTAATTTCCAATGTTAGGAAGAGACAATCATCATTTTTTGGCCATGTAATGAGAAGAGCACAACTTGAATATATTGTAACAACTGGAAAAATTGAGGGACGAAGAGATAGAGGGAAGCAAAGAGAAAAAATAACAGACAGCTTAAGAGAATGGCTTGGCAGAAAGTCAACAACAGAAATGATAGATAGCTGCCGAGATCGAAAGTTGTGGAGAGACATGATCACCTACGCCAGTAGGCCCGGTACTTGATGATGATATAAAGAACACAATAATAAATGACCAGTCACCGGGAGACAACCAAGAACAGAACAAAAATATGACTGGCCTCAAAGAACAAGTGTTATGCCCATCATATTAATTTTCAAAGCCATAAATAAACCATCATCAAGATGATTATATTATGTCACTACGGTCACAGAATCAAAATTACTAAACACAAAACAAAGCTCTGGATTATCAAATCAAATATACTACACGCTCTTCCTTATATGCGCTAGAGCTGGAAGACAACTTAAAAAAAATTGAGAACAAATTTGATGCATTTGTAAACAAATATGGAATGAATTGAAGACAAGTGCAGAAATAATAGAAATGATCATGCATCACGAAATACAATCAGGAGAAGAATGTAAGTTGGTCATATGTTGGCCATGTGATGAGAAGAGACAACAAGATATTCTGAAAGCAAGCCATCGAATGAGGAACCGGAGTTAAAGGAAAAGAGGCCGAATAGAAAACCACTTAACAAGAACACCGGGGCGGGAGTAACAACAGCAAGCATCAGGTTTTTGTCGAGATTGGAGGCTCGCAACTCGCACAACACAGGTACGTATGGTGAGATACAATACGGGTCAGACACACGACAGCAAAGATCGCTACACATGGAGAGTCTAGAATTTCTGTCTTATGTGTCGTCTTTGGCTCGCACAACACAGGTACGTATAGTGACATACAATACGGGTCAGACACACGACAGCAAAGATCGCTACACATGGAGAGTCTAGAATTTCTATCTTATGTGTCGTCTTTGGCTCGCAAGGACAATAAACTACATTCACAACGCCAAAGTTCTCCTAGATCCATGTCTTTAAATTGACTTTGTGCTTTTTTTCACAGAGCCTCATCTTCCACCGACTGTTATCAACGATATCGAATACCTAACTAAATGAGAGAGAAGACTCATGCTAGCGCTAGGACAAGATGGGCGGACGAATGAAGAAGCATAGTCATCTGGTGAACGCAAGAAAACATACTTGCTGTGGAGCGACTCAAAGCTGACCGAAAACGTTAGGGTCAGCGAGCCAAGCCCTGACTTTAACGGAGTGATTCTGGCCGGAAGTAGTAAACCCCGACTGGTCAAGTCGAGAGAGCTGAGATCGACGATAGCAGATGTTTTCAGATGGAGAAACAAATGCGGTGAATGAGTCGGAAATGTCAGGTCAAAAGTGGGAAGTATCGCAGCTGGCCTTATTGTGCTATACAACAACAAACAAACAAACAAAACAAACAAAAATAAATAAATAACAAACGTTCTAATGACGGCGAAACTAAGCATGATCATACAATGTGTTTAGTATTGTTTTTTTTTTTTTTTTTTTTTTTAAAAAAAACGATATTGACCGTAACTGTGTTAATTTGAGATGACATCAGCAACAGCAGGTTAATGCACAACATAAAAGAATATAACATAAATACCATTGGCGTGGGAATTCACTGTGGCAAGTGTGATGAAATAAGTTAAATATGACAAAGGAGACACTGTGTTGGAGTAGAAAGAACCTACTCTGCCTAAATATGGCAGAGGATAAAAGAAAGAATAAAAACAGAATAAAAGCAGAAAAAAAAAATTGCTACAATAGTTGCATGGACGACGGATTCCTAATAACATACATAGATACAGATACTGCACTTGGCAAAAGAAATAAAGGGAAACGACCTTTTCTGCGTTACAAAGACGTCTGAGAGCATGACACGAGGGTTCTTGATATGAATATAACTGACTGGAAGGGCTAGCCTGAAAGAAGGCGGACAGTTTGAGAAAAGTTGCCAACTTTCGACGCGTACAAAGGAGGAAAACGTAACCTCAAACGAAATCCGTACATAGGCCCTAAATCCACTTCTCGAGACCGGTAGGATACTGCTACTACTACTACTACCACCACCACCACCACCATCACTACAACTACTATTGCTACTACCACTACAACTACCACCATCACTACAACTACTATTGCTACTACCACTACAACTACCACCATCACTACAACTACTATTGCTACTACCACTACAACTACCACCATCACTACAACTACTATTGCTACTACCACTACAACTACCACCATCACTACAACTACTATTGCTACTACCACTACAACTACCACCATCACTACAACTACTATTGCTACTACCACTACAACTACCACCATCACTACAACTACTATTGCTACTACCACTACAACTACCACCATCACTACAACTACTATTGCTACTACCACTACAACTACCACCATCACTACAACTACTATTGCTACTACCACTACAACTACCACCATCACTACAACTACTATTGCTACTACCACTACAACTACCACCATCACTACAACTACTATTGCTACTACCACTACAACTACCACCATCACTACAACTACTATTGCTACTACCACTACAACTACCACCATCACTACAACTACTATTGCTACTACCACTACAACTACCACCATCACTACAACTACTATTGCTACTACCACTACAACTACCACCATCACTACAACTACTATTGCTACTACCACTACAACTACCACCACCACTACAACTACTATTGCTACTACAACTACAACTACCACCACACTACAACTACTATTGCTACTACCACTACAACTACCACCACCACTACAACTACTATTGCTACTACCACTACAACTACCACCACCACTACAACTACTATTGCTACTACCACTACAACTACCACCATCACTACAACTACTATTGCTACTACCACTACAACTACCACCACCACTACAACTACTATTGCTACTACCACTACAACTACCACCATCACTACAACTACTATTGCTACTACCACTACAACTACCACCATCACTACAACTACTATTGCTACTACCACTACAACTACCACCACCACTACAACTACTATTGCTACTACCACTACAACTACCACCATCACTACAACTACTATTGCTACTACCACTACAACTACCACCATCACTACAACTACTATTGCTACTACCACTACAACCACCACCATCACTACAACTACTATTGCTACTACCACTACAACTACCACCACCACTACAACTACTATTGCTACTACCACTACACTGCTAATACAACCAATACTAACACTATTACTACTACCACCACTACTACTACCACCACTACGACTACCACCACTACGACTAATACTACTACAATCGCCACTGCAGCTGCACCTATTACTTCTACTATTACTGACAGATGCATTAACACTAATAAAGATAGGGGACGGGGCCTCGGTAGCTTAGTTGGGAAAACCACCCGACTGGACTATCGACGTTCGGACAACCCGTGTTCGATTTCCGCTGGAAACAGTGTGAATTGTACTCGTGGTTGGGAAAAAACATACCCCCGCGGCCGACCTAGCCGCTAGAAGAAATGGGTACCAGTGTTGCACTCTGGGAATGCGAGGAATGCCGCCTCGCATCGTGAGTTTCTATGCTTGAAGCGACACTATCCAGAAGTCTCCGATCACTTCTAGATAGGCGGTCGAGCACATATGGGTGAAAACTCGCGTGTTTAGACGCCGATTCAAGTCTCGTACTCTACCTCTACTTTACTTTAGTAAAGATAACATGGGAAGATCAAAGATACATAGTAAACTTGAATGTGAGAAAAGAATAACAAAAAGTAGGTATTAATATGTGCAAATAAAAAAAAGTTTATAAAAAACCGTGACAATCACTCGTTGATGATGACTAGAAATTTAATCTAATTAAAATGATTACTAACGAAGCAACGAAAGCAAGTGGTTCAATTTCACTGACGGTATATGTCTGAGTGTGTGGGTGTCTATATATATATATATATATATATATATATATATATATATATATATATATATATATATATACACCCACAACATAATTTGCGTGTGCATTTAAAAACATGGTTTCAGAATGTGAAAATATTAAGACTAACAGACAAGCAACATCAGAAAGAAAGAAAGACAAAATTACTTGCAGCGAACAAGTTATTTACATATAATAATATAGTAGCGGGTTTGCATCAATTTCTGATACTGTAACAGTGAGCGAAAGAACAGCAGACAAACAAAGCCATCACCAAAACATAAGACACCACCACGCAAAAAAATAACCAAGAACGCAAACAATGAGGTAAAAGATACCCATGTACAGTTTTACTACGTCCTGCGAGCTGAGAAATAAATCCCGGAATCATCCCATTTTGTTTGTGAAGTGTTAAGTTACGCGAGCGAGCTATAGAAGGCTGAAGTAATTTTACCCACGACCGCTCCTGCTGGCAAAGCTGAAAACGTCACCAACTTTGGGTGATTCCTTTCGGTCTGCAAGCCTTATTAACTCTATAGACTGATGAGAGCATAGTAAAAATAAATATAGCCAAACAGATCTATCATCAGTGGTGAATGGAGAGAAAAATAAATTATAACAGAAACAAATTGGAATAAAGAGTATTAAAATAATAAAGAGGTGCTTAATATATTTTGTAGATATATTTTTTACAACGTACCATTCTCAATCAAGTTTTCATAGTTTTAGTTTAAGATAGGAAGTGAAGAAGTACGTATGTGATCAGGACGTTGAACATAATACTCGGGACCTTGAGAAAAGTTTAGATTCTATAGGCAACAACAGTGAATAATAAAACAGGATCTCAAAATATCACCTGCTGAGCTTAATTTACAACAGGAACTACACTTATTTCAGGGGGGGGGGGGGGACAGTTGAAAATGATCCAACTGGCAACATTACAGCTCCGTGAAAGATTTAGCGCTAAAAAAAAAAGAAAAAAAAAAAAGAAAAAAAAAAAAAGAAAAAAAAAAAGAAAAAAAAAGAGCATGTCACAGAGCGTGAAATTTGACATTCATTTAGTTAGTTTCTCTCTCTCTGCGATCAGGACTCAATCAGAGTAAGACTCCAGACTCTCACACGAAGACATCTGTCTGTTTAAGCCTATTAGATCCACTCCGCTTGAATACCTGTTAACACGTTGCACTGTGTTCATAGTGCAATAGTTTGAGAAACAACATTTGAGGATAGTCTCAAAAAAGCAGTAAGCAGACTAGTGATATTGATGATGATGCTGATAGGGAGATTAATGACACATGGTCAATCTGGGCTGGGTTTTTTCCCTGGCCGTAACTAGAGACTAAGAAGTGAATATTGCATGTTAATCTCTATTTCCCTGGCAGCAGTGCGCTGCCACACAGACAGTAACTCCGTCTTCGGAGGTGCTCATGTTTTATTCCATCCATGAGTAATTGACATTTCAAGGCGTGCCTCGCTGCTGGACCAGGGGTGGTTGCCGCAGAGAGAAAGCAGAAATACAAATCCTAACTGGTGCATCTGGGACTTGAATTCACAATCTCTCTGTCTCGAGACCGGCGTCTTGCCGAGACCAACCAGTTACCTGCTGAGTCTTTTAGACTAGAGATATTTGGCGAAACGCAATGGCTTTCTTGATTTCCTTAATTCTGCTGGAGAAGTTGGGCTATCCGCCCTAGAGATAAAGATTATTATTAAGCGTGAAGGATCTCCAGTTATTATATAACGTTATATGTGTATTTTACGTCACTAGAGAAATATTATGTCTCTGTACATGCGACTAACCACATCTGCAGGGGGCTGTACACAGTTATTTGTCAACAACTGATACTTTCGTTGATTTGTTCATTTGTCTCTTCCCAGAAACATAACATACACATTAACTACTTATTAATTAATTATTTGTTATAAATTAAAAATGGTTAGAAGAAGGCGTCTCTCTCTCTCTCTCTCTCCTATCAGAACTCAATCAGAGTAGGATTCCAGACTCTCACATGAAGTCAGCTGTCAGGTTAAGTGTGTTGATCGCCCCCACAGACAGAACATCACACTTAGAGTCTGCCAGATTCACTCTGATTGAACACCCGTTAAAATGTTGCACTGTGTTCTGCGCCAGTGGCCCAGTGCATCCGATTTCAGCCAGCATTTTATTCAGGTTTGCTTTCCTTAGCCTTTGATAGTCCCCAATCTTCCTGCAAGGCAGCAGATGATCTTTTCTGTAGGGGGATTCTGCCCTTAGATGGTCGGCCCTCCCAGGTTTACGAGCAACATCTGCCCGAATCACTAGAGGTAACTAACACAGACATGCACACACAAAGATAAAATTATCGCGTCTTAAAATTATTCTTTTTTTTTTTTGTGGTTAAAATTGAACATTGCAACAAAGAATCTCTCAGATTTGCCAACCTTTAATTTTTTGGTCAAGAGCACGAACTATTAAAAAATCATACTATATATAACAGTTAACATTTTACGTTTTATGTGTGATTTCACATATTCTATCTATCTTTCGTTCGCTCAAAGTATTGTCTATATCAGCAATGTTGTTTCCTGTATGAATTTTACTGTCTTTTGTAATTCTTGCAGTGGCCCATATAGTTTTGTCTGTAGTGTTGTATCTATGGGCCAGTGGATTTTCCTCAGTCTACTATATTCAGTGCAGTCTTGAAGTATGTGTTCAGCAGTCTGGGATGCCTGTCCACATGTACAAGTAGTTGATGTGCCGATCTTGAATTTTGTATACATGTGACTATGGAGTCGATTGTGTCCTGTTCTTAGGCGTATAATGATAACTTGTTCATATCTATTCATATTATGAAAGGCCTCCTGATTTGGGGCTTGTGGACCTCTGATTGATTTGATTATCTGTTTCTTATGATGGTATGTAACTGGTGTATCTAGTTGTGTGCCTGTTGAACCTTCCTTTGCCAACTGATCTGCTTTCTCATTTCCTGGTATTCCACAGTGAGACGGGATCCACTGCAGGGCAACCCTGTGGTGCTTGCAGAGTTCAGTCAATAAGGTCTGCAGGTGTGGTAATTTTCTGGATTGTAGTGCCTGGAGTACTGATCTTGCATCTGTCAAAAACATTACAGGCTGTAGGCTAAGATTACTGTTCAGCAGTTTTTCTATTGCCAACTTTATTGCTTGTATTTCTGCATCATAATTGTGACAATATTTCCCTGTTGCAATTTTATTCATATCCCTAGTGTTATTTGGGTACTCTATATATGCACCTGCTCCCCCATTCTTTACTGCATTCTGTGCTGATCCATCTGTGTACACACGGATCCATAGGTCTTGTGTGTATTCTTCATCCAGGAAACTGAGAGTTATTGTTTTTCGCTGTAGACTATTTTGTTCCTCTTTGTCAACTATTCCTTTCACTTCTGTCCGTATTTGTACTGATAATCCTGATTCATCTGTCCAGGGAGTCTCTTCTGGTATGGGCAGTAGGGGGTTAACCACTCTTGGCATGTCTGGTGTTTGTCTATTAATATGCTTGGCTTGGTGGATAAAACTGCTTCTCTTAAGTCGTCCCAATGCAAGATTTTGGAATCGCTCCTTCATTGGATGTCTCGGCATGCATAACAATTTTTCTGCCTGTATCAGCACCTTTGTGTCTCTCCGTTCTCTCAGTGCTGGTATCCTCCACAATTTCTCCATCTCCAATATTGGTGTTGATTTCATTGCTCCTGTGATGACCCTAAGTGCCTGGTTTTGTACTTTATCCAGTTCTTGCAATGTGGTGTTTGATGCTGAGCACCATGCGGATGATCCATATTCTAAATGTGGGCGTATACTCTGTTGGTAAACTTTACTGAGTATTTTCCCACTCGCACCCCATGTGGTTCCACACAACTTTCTTAGAATAGCTAATTTCCTCCTTGCTTTTTGGGTTGCCTTATTTATCTGCTGTTTCCAAGATAGTTTGTTATCAAATGTAACTCCGAGATATGTAGCTTGTATGTCTTCTTTCACAGGCTCATTGTTTATGTAGATGGCTCCTGTTTTTTGTTTTGGGGAGAGTGTGAAAAGTGTAGTACTGCATTTGTCTGTATTGATGCTGATACACCATCTATTTGTCCATGAATTCAGTGCATTCATAGCTCTTTGTAGCAATTTGGAGGCCACTGTTGCATACTCCTCTGTGCACCTCATTACCAAGTCATCTGCATACATTGCCACTTTGATGCCATGTGGTAGTTCAGTAACTAGGTCATTGATGAAGATCAAAGTGTTGGAGATAGTACCCCTCCCTGTGGAACGCCCTGGAGCAATAAGACCTTTTTACTCTTAAGACCACCCAGTTGCACTCTGGCTCTCCTGTTATGCAGGTATGCTTTGACCCATTTGTACATCCTGCCAATTACTCCATAATTTATCAGCTTCTTCAAAAGCCCTTCCTTCCATACCTTATCAAATGCTTTCTTTAGGTCTATCCATGCTGCTAGTACCAGTTTCTTTTCTCGAAACGCATCTTCAATTTCCTGGGAAAGATAGGTTGCCTGATCTTCGGTAGAGTAACACTGTCTAAAGCCTGCATGTTGTGGGACAAGGAGATTTTCACTTTCCATGTACCACTGCAGTCTGAGATTGATTATACGTTCCATTGTTTTGCACAAACAGCTTGTAAGGCTGATTGGTCTATAGCTGGATGCCATTGAACCATCTTTTCCTGGCTTTAGTAATGGTATCATAATTGCTTCTCTCCATGCCTGTGGCACTCTACCTGTGATCCAGCAAATGTTGTAGATCTGCAGAAGTTTTGCTTTAGCTGCAGTTCCCAAGTTCTTAATCATTTCATTGGACACTCCATCACTGCCTGGTGACTTTTTCATTTTTAATTTGGATATTGCCAGCTCCAGCTCTCTTTCTGTAATGGGTATTTCCATAACTTCATGTGTGGTCTCTTCTTGTTTTGCATTTTGTTGTTTTAAACGGGTCTCTTGACGTTTCTCTAGGCTAATTTCAATATTATTGTCATTTGCAAAGGAGTCTGCAAAGTAATTTGCTGCATGTTTACCTGTTAGAATGTTTCCATCCTTCTTCAGTGTCATTTTGGTGTTCCTTTCTGTACCCACATCATTCAGCTGTTTTACAAGCTTCCACACTTTTCTTGCGTCTCGTTCAAGATTCAAGGACTCTGTTTTCTCTTTCCAGCTTCTCCGTCTGGCTTGTAGTTTAGCCCGCTGAAATTTGGCTTTAGCATGCTGGTAGTTATTGTGGTGTTCTTGGCAAGGGTTATTTTCTGCTTGCTTTCGAGATGTTTCCATGTCATTGTGCAGTTGCTCTAGTTCACTACTCCAGTATGGTTTGTAGTGTTTCCGTGCCCCTCTAGGTATTGTTTCACTGGCAGCTTGTATTATTAGTCTACTGAATTCATCAACTATTTTGTTGATGTCTCTATCTGTATTTATATCTTTAGTCAGTACACTGGTGTAGTGTTGATACATTTTCCAGTCTGCCTTTTTGTAATTCCATCTGGAGAGAGTGCTGCTCTCCCTGGTGGCCTTATTTTGTACCACTAAAAAGACTGGTCGGTGGTCGCTGCCTCCAAGTTGTTTCCCAACAATTCGTGTGATATTCCAATCCAGGTCTGGTGAATGGAAAGCAAGGTCTGTGTAGATGTGGTATGCCATGAACTGGAGTAGAATGTTGGTGGATCTGTTGCCTGGTTTAATAGTATAAGCCCATTGTCATCCTGCCAATTTTCAAGCTCTTCACCTCTCTTGTCCATATGTTCATAGCCCCAGCTCTGTGAATGGCTGTTAAAGTCTCCACATACAATTATTCTTTCTTTTAATGTAATTGTGTCTAGTGCTAGTGGGCGGTCACTCGGACAGTAGTAGTTAAGTAGATGGAAGTCTGTATTTCCTGTCCTGAGGTGCAGTATTTTATACTCCGCCCCATCCATATACACTTCAATCTGACATGCATTAATGTTGTTCCTTACAAGTGTCAGTATTCCGCCCTTTTGTCTGTTTTTTCTGTCAGATCGGTAGCACTGGTATCCCCTAATCTTCAAGGCTATGTCGTTGTTTAGATGGGTTTCCTGCAAACAGCATATGCTTATTTGTTCTTCATGCAGGATATTTTCTAATTCTATCTTTTTACTGTACCCATCTCTTTTGCTGTTGATGCCTTCAGCATTCCAGTGCATTATTTTGAGTGGTCTTATTTTGGATTGGCCAGTAGCTCTATTCTCTCGCCCCCTGACTCCACAGAGCGGTTGAGAAGGTTGGGTCCTTACGAGACTGAGGGCCCGGCGCTGCACCTGCCTGAGTGTCCATCACAGGGCGAGTGCCATATACATTTGCGGTTATAGACATACTTCCATTTGCGTTGAGTGCGTGACATCCTGATTGTTGTGCGCTTTTTGGCTGGTTGCCTCCGACTTCAGCACTTGAACTTGCTAGAGCAGACTGTGGTCTTGCTCGGTTGTAGGAAGGCCTGGCCAGTCTTGATTTTCAGTCCTAGTGACTGTTAAGCCCGATCCCCACGACAAGGAGCTGGCCTTGATGAGGATTTCACAAATTAAAAACATCCTTTTAAATATCAGTTTTAAGAAGAAGTGAAACATGCTAGACTCAGAACATCATCACCCATAAATGAAACATTTCCAAGATTAGAACTAAAATGCCATTCTGTAGTGAAAGGAAACAGCCGTGTACAGCAATCCTGACCTCGGTCATAGGTTGTGACGCAGAATTTATTGGAGAGCCTCGAAGATTAGATGAAATGCGATCTTGATCCGTCACAGAAAAAAAAAGTTCATAAAGAAAGAAGAGATTTCATCAAAACCAGTGGGTGTGCTGTGCCTTACAATACCGCAACAGCTGTTGGCTAGACCAGGAACATACACGCACGAGGAATGCTTGTTAAGAAATGCAATCGAATTTTACTCGATATATATTGTTAGTATGAGAGGAGAGATAAGGAGAACAGTAGTCGTCGGGTGAATGCAGAAGAAGAAGAAAAGGAATGGGAGGATAAAACACATTACCCAACACATGATGAGCAGAAAACGCTTATTGTGGCCATCACCGGCACCAAACCGGGACAAGCTGTAAGATGTCACCAGCCTTGAGCTAACAAACGCTTTCTTCAAACTTATTAATATTGGCGTCTAAATGTGTAGCAGAATAGAAAGAAAATACTTGACACTCCAGGAAAATGTATTTAGAAGAAAGAAGAAAAAAACATCATCATAGATCCTAGTGTGGCAAACAGGGAGTACAGTGTTAGTGTCCATATTATTTTTGGCCATCAGCACATTCTGATCAGTACCACACCAGGTCGTTTTTCTTTCCAAAGACATAATCTATGGCACTTATGTAAGCTGAAAGAACGTAGAACTCTGTCATTCTATTCCTTGATCGTGCGGTGATCGTCGGCTCATAGTCACCAGCCCCTGGTATTTACAACATTTTAAATTTGGGATGGCAATAGCGGTCTAATATAACTTAGAAGACATAGTCTGAGGTTGAATGATACGTGTCTCGTCAAGAAGTAGGTAAAATCGCCAGGAACAAGTCCGTCAATCCTATCTCTGCAGACCACTAAGCAATGTTCTACCGCGGCTTCCTCATCTTTACAAGACAACGTTTAATCTGAAATTTGTGATTTTGCCTTCTGAGATGGAACATGCTGTAAATAAACGTTTAGCTTGCTATAATTGACACAAGTAAAGTAAGTGCAACCCGAAACTGTCATAAGAAATGTCGATAATTAAGATAGAGCGTGCCGCGATGCTTTATAATATAACCTTAATGCCAGAGGCTTACAGTATCATAGTTTGAATGATGAATCGGCATGAATGAATGAATATGTTCCTCCTTACCTGAACAATAGTAGACTGATTGAGGTATTCGTAGTTTGGAACAACATCCAGACTGACGGGCTGGGAGACACTGTACGACTTCGTGCCATGCTCATCTCTTAGCATCCCGTTCTCGCTACCGCTGCTGGCTTTAGATTTGCCTTTTGAACTCATTTTCTTTCCTTCACGAAATAGCTTGTCCTACAATTTCAAAGCAGGTTGTGATCTTCATACAGCCCAAAGAAGGCACAAACTGTACCAGAAGACGATGGCAATTGAAATTATTGTTCCGTACACCACCAAATATCTTCGACAAATTCACGGTCAAAACTGAGAAATGTTTTTCCTCGTCCAAATTTATAAAGTACGTATACAAGAGTCACAATAAAAGGAAGTATAACTGTCATTCTACAAGAAATACAAGAAGATCTAGTTAAACTTTACCCTTGATACTGGGGGAACTAAATTACATTACACAGCACGTATTTTGTTACAGTCGATCGGATTTTGTTACAAGCACGCTTTAAAAAAACAAAAATAAAATGTTTATATTGGAAATACGCAAATAAAATATAGCACTTCATTTATATGCTCTAGACAACTCTCTAGTTTCCGCGAAATTGTTGCTGTGTTTATGCTATGTACAAGTAACATACAAATAACATTTAAAAAGTAGGACCTATTAGTGTAAAGCTTTCATTTATCCATTTGTTATGTTACAACAAGTAGAATATATTTAATATTTGTGACTATCTCTACAACGAGTAGACGACTTACAGATAACCCATTTATATAATATTAATACAATTATTTCCCCAGTTGTCATGTAACAAAGAGTAGAAGCTTACAATTAGCACACTATTATTAGCGTACAGCTATATATATATATATATTTTAGTTCAAATGAAAATGAAAATGTGTTACGTATAATGAATAGATAATTTAAATTCATGTAGATTCTCCTACCATCACCGTTCTTACATGTGTATTGTCTGAGGTCTAATTTTGTAACTGCGCACTCAGATCCTGTTAGCAGCACTATACATTATAAAGTAACCAAGGAAGTAGGAAGTATATCTACATTACCCAGCCTCCCCTAGCTAGTAGCAATCAAGGCCATGTCACGCCACCAAATAAAGTGAGACATGAACAAAAGAGGGAGGCTGACGTAATTCAAATCTCCCAGAATTAAAAAAAGAACCATTCGAGCTCACGCCCATATTCAAATTATGCAGAAAATATGTTGTAAAGCAGAGTTAATGAATATCCGTGCCTGACGATTCACTACTATATCTTTTATGTTTTGTTCATAAGTTCATAGTTATCTCTCTATTAATTGTTCTTCTTGAGCCCTCTCTATTAAGTGTTCCTCTTTAAGTTTATTGTGATCTTGTTTTTGCTTGGCCACCCGGTGTCCACGTGACGGACTGGCGCAAGAGTCTACTTTATGTGTACATGACCAATGTACTTTCAGCGTATTTTCCGTACATAGCTTGATACGTATTCTTGATTGGTTTCTTTTCTTGCAGTTTCATTTGGTGTAAAGTCCCTCTAATTTATGTTAAGTCTTTTGGGGCATTTATTTTCAAATTCAATTAGCCTCTATTCTACTGCTTGATTTCCAGCTCTCGAAATCATATGTTAACGCGAGTATCACACAAAGAGTAGCATAGTGTACGTGTTTCGTGAGTAGCTAAGTATTTTTGACCTCCAAAAACTTTGTTAAAGGTGACGGATGCAAAAAACGATACGGGCCATAATTTCAGTTGGTGTTTTCCATTCCACGATATTTTGTTCCCAGGTAGGTGGAGTGAATCACTTTAATTTGTAGTTCCTTTTTGAGAGTTATGCAAGTTCTTTATAGTGTTAGGTTATGCTAGATCTTTATTGAGTGTTATTCTAGTTCTTTATTGAGTGTTATGCTAGATCTTTATTGAGTGTTATGCTAGTTCTTTATTGAGTGTTATGCTAGTTCTTTATTGAGTGTTATGCTAGTTCTTTATTGAGTGTTATGCTAGATCTTTATTGAGTGTTATGCTAGATCTTTATTGAGTGTTATGCTAGATCTTTATTGAGTGTTATGCTATATAGTTATTTATTGAGTGTTATACTAGATCTTTATTGAGTGTTATGCTAGTTCTTTATTGAGTGTTATGCTAGATCTTTTTGAGTGTTATGCTAGTTCTTTATTGAGTGTTATGCTAGTTCTTTATTGAGTGTTATGCTAGTTCTTTATTGAGTGTTATGCTAGTTCTTTATTGAGTGTTATGCTAGTTCTTTATTGAGTGTTATGCTAGTTCTTTATTGAGTGTTATGCTAGATCTTTATTGAGTGTTATGCTAGTTCTTTATTGAGTGTTATGCTAGTTCTTTATTGAGTGATATGCTAGTTCTTTATTGAGTGTTATGCTAGATCTTTATTGAGTGTTATGCTAGTTCTTTATTGAGTGTTATGCTAGTTCTTTATTGAGTGTTATGCTAGATCTTTATTGAGTGATATGCTAGTTCTTTATTGAGTGTTATGCTAGATCTTTATTGAGTGTTATGCTAGATCTTTATTGAGTGTTATGCTAGATCTTTATTGAGTGATATGCTAGATCTTTATTGAGTGATATGCTAGTTCTTTATTGAGTGTTATGCTAGTTCTTTATTGAGTGTTATGCTAGTTCTTTATTGAGTGTTATGCTAGATCTTTATTGAGTGATATGCTAGTTCTTTATTGAGTGTTATGCTAGTTCTTTATTGAGTGTTATGCTAGATCTTTATTGAGTGTTATGCTAGATCTTTATTGAGTGATATGCTAGTTCTTTATTGAGTGATATGCTAGATCTTTATTGAGTGTTATGCTAGATCTTTATTGAGTGTTATGCTAGATCTTTATTGAGTGATATGCTAGTTCTTTATTGAGTGTTATGCTAGATCTTTATTGAGTGTTATGCTAGATCTTTATTGAGTGATATGCTAGTTCTTTATTGAGTGTTATGCTAGATCTTTATTGAGTGATATGCTAGTTCTTTATTGAGTGTTATGCTAGATCTTTATTGAGTGTTATGCTAGATCTTTATTGAGTGATATGCTAGTTCTTTATTGAGTGTTATGCTAGATCTTTATTGAGTGATATGCTAGTTCTTTATTGAGTGTTATGCTAGTTCTTTATTGAGTGTTATGCTAGATCTTTATTGAGTGATATGCTAGTTCTTTATTGAGTGTTATGCTAGATCTTTATTGAGTGTTATGCTAGATCTTTATTGAGTGTTATGCTAGTTCTTTATTGAGTGATATGCTAGATCTTTATTGAGTGATATGCTAGTTCTTTATTGAGTGTTATGCTAGTTCTTTATTGAGTGATATGCTAGATCTTTATTGAGTGATATGCTAGTTCTTTATTGAGTGATATGCTAGTTCTTTATTGAGTGATATGCTAGTTCTTTATTGAGTGATATGCTAGATCTTTATTGAGTGATATGCTAGTTCTTTATTGAGTGTTATGCTAGTTCTTTATTGAGTGATATGCTAGTTCTTTATTGAGTGTTATGCTAGTTCTTTATTGAGTGTTATGCTAGTTCTTTATTGAGTGATATGCTAGTTCTTTATTGAGTGATATGCTAGTTCTTTATTGAGTGTTATGCTAGTTCTTTATTGAGTGTTATGCTAGATCTTTATTGAGTGATATGCTAGTTCTTTATTGAGTGTTATGCTAGTTCTTTATTGAGTGATATGCTAGTTCTTTATTGAGTGATATGCTAGTTCTTTATTGAGTGATATGCTAGTTCTTTATTGAGTGATATGCTAGTTCTTTATTGAGTGATATGCTAGTTCTTTATTGAGTGTTATGCTAGTTCTTTATTGAGTGTTATGCTAGATCTTTATTGAGTGATATGCTAGTTCTTTATTGAGTGATATGCTAGTTCTTTATTGAGTGATATGCTAGTTCTTTATTGAGTGATATGCTAGTTCTTTATTGAGTGTTATGCTAGTTCTTTATTGAGTGATATGCTAGTTCTTTATTGAGTGTTATGCTAGTTCTTTATTGAGTGTTATGCTAGTTCTTTATTGATATGAGTGAGTGTTATGCTAGTTCTTTATTGAGTGTTATGCTAGTTCTTTATTGAGTGATATGCTAGATCTTTATTGAGTGTTATGCTAGATCTTTATTGAGTGATATGCTAGATCTTTATTGAGTGTTATGCTTCTTTATTGAGTGTTATGCTAGATCTTTATTGAGTGTTATGCTAGATCTTTATTGAGTGTTATGCTAGATCTTTATTGAGTGATATGCTAGATCTTTATTGAGTGTTATGCTAGTTCTTTATTGATATGCTAGTGAGTGTTATGCTAGTTCTTTATTGAGTGATATGCTATCTTTATTGAGTGTTATGCTAGATCTTTATTGAGTGATATGCTAGATCTTTATTGAGTGATATGCTAGATCTTTATTGAGTGTTATGCTAGATCTTTATTGAGTGTTATGCTAGTTCTTTATTGAGTGTTATGCTAGATCTTTATTGAGTGTTATGCTATCTTTATTGAGTGATATGCTAGTTCTTTATTGAGTGATATGCTAGTTCTTTATTGAGTGTTATGCTAGTTCTTTATTGAGTGTTATGCTAGATCTTTATTGAGTGATATGCTAGTTCTTTATTGATGTTATGCTAGTGAGTGATATGCTAGTTCTTTATTGAGTGTTATGCTAGTTCTTTATTGAGTGTTATGCTAGTTCTTTATTGAGTGATATGCTAGTTCTTTATTGAGTGATATGCTAGTTCTTTATTGAGTGTTATGCTAGTTCTTTATTGAGTGTTATGCTAGATCTTTATTGAGTGATATGCTAGTTCTTTATTGAGTGATATGCTAGTTCTTTATTGAGTATATGCTAGTTCTTTATTGAGTGTATGCTAGTTCTTTATTGAGTGTTATGCTAGTTCTTTATTGAGTGATATGCTAGTTCTTTATTGAGTGTTATGCTAGTTCTTTATTGAGTGTTTGCTAGTGAGTGTTATGCTAGATCTTTATTGAGTGTTATGCTAGTTCTTTATTGAGTGTTATGCTAGTTCTTTATTGTGATATGCTAGATCTTTATTGAGTGTTATGCTAGATCTTTTATGCTAGATCTTTATTGAGTGAGTGTTATGCTAGATCTTTATTGATATGCTAGATCTTTATTGAGTGTTATGCTAGATCTTTATTGAGTGTTATGCTAGATCTTTATTGAGTGATATGCTAGATCTTTATTGAGTGTTATGCTAGTTCTTTATTGAGTGTTATGCTAGATCTTTATTGAGTGTTATGCTAGATCTTTATTGAGTGTTATGCTAGATCTTTATTGAGTGTTATGTTCTTTATTGAGTGTTATGCTAGATCTTTATTGAGTGTTATGCTAGATCTTTATTGAGTGTTATGCTAGATCTTTATTGAGTGTTATGCTAGATCTTTATTGAGTGTTATGCTAGTTGAGTGCTATGCTAGTTCTTTATTGAGTGTTATGCAACTGGCTGTGTCCCATGATTATTTTTTCCGTGTTGCTCAGGAGACCCATTTCTCCTGGAAAGAGATTTCACACCTCTATGACGTTCTATATAACTCAGAATTACTTTAACTAACATGAAATAATGGAGATCTACGCAATTAATCTCAAATTTCATACATTCGAACACTCGATGAGGGCTCAAATCTACAAACTTGGCGATTTAAATCTAACGTTCTTTTATTAATGGTCCTATTCACGCACTTAACTCATTAGATTCATACAAAATAAATAATTTCAATCGAAATAGGAGCAGTAAAGTTTGACAAACACAAATATTATATTTATTATAATGTATGTGCTGAAGGTCTGTAAAATATAGGGTCACTAACACCATATTTCCCTATACGCCACTTGGCGTGACGGGGGGTACTTTACTTTACTTTATATTTTAAAATGGCGTATCGTGGTTAGTTCATTTCTATCTACCTTTTTAGCCGTAGTCGGCCCACAGGGCATACACCCAAATACTCTTTTCCTGTTTCGAAATTCCCTTTCTAGCAGTCTCAATCCGTTCAAAGATCTTTTTATCAAATCTCTCCATCTGTCTCTGTTCTGCGCAAGCATCTCCATCTCATTGAGGGAGCCGATTCCTGCTGCCTTTGCCTCCCATGATCAATATTCTTCTCAGTGTTTCTCTGAGTATGCCTCTTTTCCTGTTGTTTCCCACTTGAGGGCTTGATTTGCTATTCAGTTATTATCTCTTCTTATCACATGTCCAACATATGCCCATCGTTTTTTCTTTATTACTGATGATATTAGTGGTTGATTGGCGATTACTCTAATTTCCTCGTTTGTTTTTATTATCTCATTTAAACGTTACTATTTATTATAAAAAATGAATTTCTTTGTTTAGTGAATAAAATATTATCGACGATGTTCTCCTCCGCTGGTAGCAGGGCACTTCGTGTTTTGTGTGTGTGCCCAGACAGCGCTAACAGGCTTAGGTCATTAACCGTTATTAACGTTTGTGTCAGTGCGTCCTTGTCAAGTCGACATTTACACAGCAACAGCTCGTTTCCTGGCGAGCAATTCCTACAGGAATACTTCAACTGTGACAACGGCAGTGCGCTTATACTGTTGAGTTCAATTTACATCGCGCCAAAAGGCTGGCTGTAAGGTGCCCATACAGTGAGAGTATGTATCTACCGTTTAGCTGTTTTTGCTTACATTTATTTTCTATGATCCCCGTAAACAAAAGAAAGAAAAGGGTACAGTGGGCAGACTGTTCAAGTGCAATGACAGTAGTGCATCAGTCAGGAAACGAAACAATGATCTGTCACAAAAACAGTTCTCTATGTTGGTATAACCTTTCATCGTGAGGGCCACTTATTGCATTTATTTTGTAATATTACACTACATCAGCAACGTGTGATTGACTTATTACATTTTGTGTGTGTAATAACACACCACATTATTTACACCGCACCCACGCTTTGTTTATGTTTAGATGTACATACACTTTGCATGCACCGGGGACTCTACTGTACCTTGTGACTAGTCAATATGGTGCATTTCATCTACACTATACAGTTACCTTAACTGAACGGCCTGGACTTTTATCAGGTATCACGTTTCTCCTTTGTATAAGGCATTTCAACTTGCAAATAACAGGGTATTAAAACATCAACGTATATATTAAAATATATCTACTTCTACCGCCGTTTGTTTTTTATGTACTACAATTGCGCCTATTTTATTTGGTTTAAATCCTGGATCTGTGTTTTATTTATTAATTACGCATGTTTTCCCCCATATAAAACATATTACTGTCTGTTTTCGATTACTGAATTATATGGCCTTGGATATGAACCCTTCTTTCATCTATCAATTGTATGTATGTTGTTGACTAACGATTTGTGGTTTTCTTTGACGGATCTTCTCATCAAGTGTAAGCTGGTCTGCATAAAAAGGCCTGTCTCAGATTATCTTTTATTAAAATACAAAGTACGCTTTAAAAGTTATCAAACAATTATTTCTTGTAAACTATTATTTATCTGTTTTGCGTTGTGCATTTTACTTTATTTTTTTTAAAATAGTGGCTGGTCTCCCCCCTGACCATTTGTTTTTTCATTAATATTATTCTTTCCTTCCTCATTTGCCTTTCAGCGTCGGAAGGAGATATAATTTGCGGTCTTTTGCTCTTCTGTTCGCCTCTGTTGCTGTTATGTTTCCTAGTGCTTCTAATATTCTGTCAATCCACCTTTTTCGTGGTCAGCCCTTGGGTCTGGTGTTCTCGTATCATTTATTGAAGGCTCGTTGTGTTTTGATCTTTCTGCCGTCACGTGGCCAAACCATTTTATCTGTTGTTTCTTTATATATTCTATGGCCGGGGTTATTCCTAGCTTCTTTCTCAGTTCTTCATTTCTGATCTTATCTCTCAGGCTGTTTCATGTCATTCGTCTACAGTTTTCATTAATGGTCCCTCATAATTCTACCAATGGCCTATATTTTCTGGCGTTGTGACAAAAAAGAACACAACTCAATACAAAATTGAACTCCACTTCACTAATCAGTTTACTCATACATTTCTTAAGATATTAATTCTGACAAAACATTTTTGGCTAACTTCAAAACAAAAATAAAAAAAAATTATAAAAGTTACATAGAAATAGAGCAGTGACGTCATATATTATTAATATACACAAAGTAATATGAGTTATCTACTTTCTCGTCTTTATTCTTTTCATCTTCTTCGCTCGATTTCAGTCGTTTACATAGATAATTTTACCATAGATAGTTAAAGTTTTTGATATCTTACATACTTTTTTTAAAAATACATCAATGAAGAAACTACCTTTTTTGTTGACTATATAAGTATAGTAAGTGTGTAATATGTTGGCTGTGTGCAAATCAGTGTATATCTATTTAAATATAAACAGAAAAAAAACCCCTGTAATTGTGGACAACTGCTTACTCTTTATAGAACATGATTCTAGCTCTAACTAGCTCCTAATAATTAACTTGTACGCCATAATCACTGTAAAAAATATATCTTATATCATGCTATTTTAAATAGTAATAACATACACATTACAAAAAGAGACTTGATATAGTCACACTATGTCACAGCCAGGTTGTGCAATAATCATGGACACGGATAGCATGTCTTATTTATTCTGCTTGAAAACAGACCAATGAAGACATCTCTGCTGGGCAGATGTTTTAACACGATTGACGTTTAGAAAATGACAGCTGTTAACATTTCCATTTTTTGGTTATCAAAGCTTCTACTATGGTATGGATCTTTGACACAACATTCGATTCGACAAGCCATAGAACTAGCCCAATACTGTCTATAGCACGAACAACGCCCTTGTGGTCTCTACACAAATAAAGCTGTCATTATTTTTCATCTGTTTCCAACGTCATGCATTCTTAATTGTCTTCTTGATTTGTAACAAACATATGGCTCTGTGAGATTTGGTGTAATCTTTTATTATTAATGCATGCATTTTCACGCTTTGTCACTTGCTTCAATCACATGATACCTGAAAATGACAGCTCTTGATTTCACATCTACCATCTCTTATTTAATATTCTGCTGTTGTTTCTTCATTATGCAAACATTTAATTATTTCATCATGTGCCAAATTGGTTGACGTAGGCAATAATGCCCTTACACAATCTTCTATCATCGTATCAATTCTGTTGTTGACTGTTTTCCATGCCATCATAATAACAAGCTATCTAGTATTTTCTATCTTTGTCGTCCGTGATATCTCTTTCGTTGTATGTTGCCAGATGTAACCAAGTATTCCAACTTTCCTCTTCTCATGATGTGCCAGAAAAATGTTGATTGTTTCTTTCTGATGTTTTTTTTTAGAAACTCCATTTTTGTGTTCGTCTCTTGGAGGATTTCCTCGCTGGTCTTTTTAGCTGTCCAGGGAACTTTCAACATTCTTCTGAGAAATCCCATAAATGTGGCCTCTAATCGTCTTTTCATTTCTTTGCTTACTGTCCATGATTCACTTCCATAGGTCAGAATTGGCTCTATAAAGCATCGATGAACTCTCTATTTCTCACTTCCATTATATAGACTAGTTGCATATCAGGTTTTTCATTTTCTGAAATGCTATTTAGGCCCGAGCTATTCTGCTTTTTATTTCTGTGGTGCATCTTCCATCTGATGTTATTAATGTGCCCAAGTTTTTGAAGCATTGCACTTGTTTCAGATTAGTCCTGTTTATTTTTATGCTGCATGCTGGTGATGATTGTTTCTTTGACATGACCATTACTTCTGTTTTCTTACCATTCAGGCTGATACTTTTCTTGTTGCTTTCTTTTAATCTTATTATTAATTAATTACTATTGTCATTTGATAAGGAAGAACTCTGCTACGCCTCGAGTGTGGCGTGTGGTGAATATTATGTTTTTACATTTGTATAGAATCTTATTGGATGATTTGGTCACCACTAAGATAGTCCGCTTTTCTTTCCCAGAAAAAAAAACAAATTCGATATTCCTAAACGCTGAGTTAACTGTCGAGCCCACCCTCTTGTCCTCCAGTAGAACAGTTAACCACTGCTCTGAGGCATTCATGCAGACCATGAACATTTAACAGGCAGTAAGTACACAACACAGGAGAGTTGTTGACAGGCCTGCAGTTTACGCCCATTGTCGTCCTCTTATAGAAGTCTCAATCTAATAATAACCAGAATTTGGTATCAGCCTTCAAGCTGAGCTTTTAAGAGCTGCTTGGTTTCCAATGTCGCTCTGACATATTTCATGAGGGATAGAGCACTGATGGCTAAATTAATCTCATGAGTCTACGATGAACTTTACACAAGGAATCTAACAATTTGTATGAAAGATGCGCTATAAAATAACTGAATGGGCTGTAGTCCGAGAGTTAAACATGCTGTACCTCCTAAGTAGTTTGTAACGAACGATGTTACGTTTTTGCTGACAAGAAACACTAACTTGGAGTACCGTATTTGGTTATCTTTCTCTTGCTTTACAGTTTTATTTTACTTATTTATGCGTTGTCGTTGCCGTGCCAGATTTAGGCATAGGTTAAATAAGCTACAGCTTAGGGTCTTACAATCTGCAGAGGCCTCAAATTAGTTTAAATTGTAATATATTCTAGAGACCTTCTGGTTTTTTTTTTTTTTAAAAGAGGGCCTCGAAGTTTAATTTAGCTTAGGGCGTCACAAAGTTAGAACCCAGCTCTGCATCAATGGGGCTCAAACAAAATGTATTGAGAAGAATAAGGAGACACACACGACACTAACCACTTT
Source organism: Megaustenia siamemsis (assembly GCA_032433765.1). Lineage (NCBI taxonomy): Eukaryota > Metazoa > Mollusca > Gastropoda > Stylommatophora > Ariophantidae > Megaustenia > Megaustenia siamemsis. The sequence continues at coordinate 94,503,883 of JAVIAB010000073.1, forward strand.
CGAGAATTATTACCCTGAAACAGCAGAAAGTAGCAAGTACACGTTCTGACACTTTACTTCTTTTAGATCCATTAATAGAAAAATAAGTGGCGTCAGTAGTTAGCTTGGTCATAGAAATGTGTCATTTCAATCACAGTGAGGAGCACCCCAGTCGACCCAGCTGGAAAATGAAGAGGCTCTTGGATCGGGAAAGGTAAATAAACAGCGAAGAAGATAGCACTGGCCTCATCACTCTAAATGATGTGGTCGTGTACGATGACGTTTAATACCCCACAGTATAATTACATATTACGTGGCATGTCCAAACATCCTTAGCATATAATCTAACACTTTCACGGATATATTTGTAGCGTACAATATATTTATTAATTTAATAGATTAAAACGCCGCATGAACATCCTTTACCATTCTAAATTACATATATTTTACAGTATTCTCTACTACACACTTACAGCGGCAAGCTTAATTTACAGCACATAAACGGGAGGGGTTGGCAATAGCTTCGTTCACTTCTAGTGTTAAATACACAAACGGGTTTATTTGAATTAATAATGCAGCAACATCCGTCATGTTTCTTTATCGCCGAGAGGACCTGGTTATAGGGAATATTTGAGACACAAAGCTCTGATAAATAACCATAAACAAATTAAAATATCAGAGCGGTCGTATAGACAACGTTTACTTACTACTGCTTTAACTATTTCCTAACTAAAATGCACATACCAACCGGTATCTTGCATCAACTAACCAATCGCCTACGCGATACAAGCAAAGCAAACTGGTATAGCCGAAACACGTGTCACGATCGTTCGGTATAGTCAGATCTGGTGACTATATATTGATGTAATACATATGAAAATGTAAGTTATATATTGTAAAACATATGAAAATGTAAGAATCAGTATTATATAGCACAATCAAATCAACGGCACACATGCGTTATTTACTAGACAAAATATTGTATTTATTTCAATGAAATGCGTACAGATCCTGGATCGCACAGGAACACATCTACAAGTGTGTGCGACATGAACTAGGCCAACGTCAAGCGTGTCCACGCATCGTGAAGGAAGAATTAAAACCTTACATACTGCGTCTTTCTGCGGGGTCATGTCAACCCACCACAAGTTCAAACAAGCGGGCGCTCTCACAAAAATAAATTAAAAAAAAAAACAGTGTTAAACTGGTCCGTGGTTTAAACACCTATGACTCAAGCAAAAGGAGCTGGTTAAGGAGTAAAGATAAGACGCGTGATAGTGTCCACGTGGTAGAATTGGACATTCACACTATATATATATATATATATATATATATATATATATATATATATATATATATATATATATATATATATCACGTGACATTGTTGAACCGTGACTATTAACGTTGCACTTGTATCCATAAAATGTATTAAGTGCAGGAGAATTGATGTGTGTGTGTGTTTTTTTTTTTTAACAGATTGCAAAGCATGCACAAGTCTAGTCTTCAATAGAAGGCGGGCAATGGGAGAAATAAGAGAAAATGTGGATTCAGGAAAAATAGTGGCACAAAAGAAGCCATATTCAGCATGAGAAAATTGATTGAAAAGTACACAGAAGTAAACAAACCAATATATGCCTGCTTTACAGACTACACCAAAGCTTTCGATAGAATACACCATAACCAACTCATAGACTGCCTAAAGGATATAAATCTAGACGACGCAGACATACGACTAATATGTAATTTGTACTGGGAGCAAACAGCAATAATAAGATATAACAAGGAGAACTCTACACCCATGGACATAAAAAGAGGAGTAAAACAAGGATGCATACTATCACCAAGCTTGTTCAATCTATACACTGAGCAAATCTTTAAAAACATCACTGAGATGCCAGGCCTAAACATTAATGGAAAGATAATCAATAACCTAAGATATGCTGATGATACTGTTCTACTAGCAGAAAATCCTAAAAACCTACAACAATTGCTTAATGTGATAAACATAACAAGCACAAAATATGGACTAGAAATGAATATCAAAAAGACTAAAACTATGATCTATCTTTCGTTCTCTCGAAGTATTGTCTATATCAGCAATGTCGTTTCCTGTATGAATTTTACTGTCTTTTGTAATTCTTGCAGTGGCCCACATAGTTTTGTCTGTAGTGTTGTATCTATGGGCCAATGGATTTTCCTCAGTCTACTATATTCAGTGCAGTCTTGAAGTATGTGTTCAGCAGTCTGGGGTTCCTGTCCACATGTACAATTAGTTGATGTGCCGATCTTGAATTTTGTATACATGTGACAATGGAGTCGATTGTGTCCTGTTCTTAGGCGTATAATGATAACTTGTTCATATCTATTCATATTATGAAAGGCATCCTGATTTAGGGCTTGTGGTCCTCTGATTGATTTGATTATCTGTTTCTTATGATGGTATGTAACTGGTGTATCTAGTTGTGTGCCTGTTGAACCTTCCTTTGCCAACTGATCTGCTTTCTCATTTCCTGGTATTCCACAGTGAGACGGGATCCACTGCAGGGCAACCCTGTGGTGCTTGCAGAGTTCAGTCAATAAGGTCTGCAGATGTGGTAATTTTCTGGATTGTAGTGCCTGGAGTACTGATCTTGCATCTGTCAAAAACACTACAGGCTGTGGGCTAAGATTACTGTTCAGCAGTTTTTCTATTGCCAACTTTATTGCTTGTATTTCTGCATCATAATTGTGACAATATTTCCCTGTTGCTATTTTATTCATATCTCTAGTGTTATTTGGTTACTCTATATATGCACCTGCTCCCCCATTCTTTACTGCATTCTGTGCTGATCCATCTGTGTACACACGGACCCATAGGTCTTGTGGGTATTCTTCATCCAGGAAACTGAAAGTTATTGTTTTTCGCTGTAGACTATTTTGTTCCTCTTTGTCAACTATTCCTTTCACTTCTGTCCGTATTTGAACTGATAATCCTGATTCATCTGTCCAGGGAGTCTGTTCTGGTATGGGCAGAAGGGGTTTAACAACTCTTGGCATGTCTGGTGTTTGTCTACTAATACGCTTGGCTTGGTGGATAAAGCTGCTTCTCTTAAGTCGTCCCAATGCAAGATTTTGGAATCTGTCCTTCATTGGATGACTCGGCATGCATACACATTTTTCTGCCTGTATCAGCACCTTTGTGTCTCTCCGTTCTCTCAGTGCTGGTATCCTCCACAATTTCTCCATCTCCAATATTGGTGTTGATTTCATTGCTCCTTTGATGACCCTAAGTGCCTGGTTTTGTACTTTATCCAGTTCTTGCAATGTGGTGTTTGATGCTGAGCACCATGCGGATGATCCATATTCTAAATGTGGGCGTATACTCTGATGGTAAACTTTACTGAGTAAAACTATGATCATAGACAAAGAAAATTCTCGAGACCTACAATTAAATATCACAGTTGAGGGAATACATCTGGAGACAGTCCAGAGCTACAGCTACCTGAGACATACTATAACCAATGATGGAAAATGCAAAATTGAAATAAACAAAAGAATAGGTATGGCAAAAAGTAATTTTAATGCCATGAAAAATATACTAACAACAAAACAAATATCAACAGGGATAAAGCTAAGCATGGCAAAATGTTACATCTTCTCAATATTCCTGTATGGTGCAGAAACATGGACATTAGACAAGAGAACAGAACCGAAAATTGAAGCCTTTGAATATGGATTTATAGAAGAATAGGTAGAATTGGATGGAAACAAAAGATAACAAATGATAAAGTTTTAAAACAACTGAAAATAAAAAAAAAGAGAACTACTAAATACAATTTAGACAAGACAAATGAAATTGTTGGGGCATGTTAAAAGACACAACAGCCTACTAAAATTAATATTGGAAGGAAAAATACAAGGTAAAAGAGGCAGAGGCAGACCAAGACTAACATGGACGAGTAACATCAAAAGATGGACAAGTCAATCTATGACAGCCTGCACCATCAAAGCAAGAAACAGAGTGGAATGGCGATCCATTGTAGCCAACCTTCGTTGCGGAGAAGGCACACGATGATGATGATGATGAGAACTATGGTAGCTTTTCTTGTTCAGAAACGATAAATAACATCTACATAAGCACGCAACTATTACTAGAATTACAATTTACATCAATATTAGTACAATTTAAATTCCTTCTGTGTAAGCTACACATTTATTCTGATAACTGTTTTATTAGGGTTCGGTAGACGTTTATTAAGTCTATGTGACTGAAACGTTCAAAAAAGATGTACAAATGTCACCAAACTTTGACACAAAAATGCACACACATTTTGGGATATTCTATTTTAATTAAACGCTTCATTAAAAAACAAACAACAACCGTTACGCATTCTAGGCTTCCTTGTGTCTGGTTATCTTTGTTATCAAGTGTCATACCTTGCATAGGCCCCGCATTGAATTTTGCCACATGACTCTTTCTGGGCGAGTCGCTCAATCTCAGTGAGCGAGCTGATGCCTGCTGTTGTTACCTCTCGTCGTCATGTTATTTTTAGTGTTTCTCTAGGTCTGCCTCTTTTTCTTTTAACCCCCCCCCCAACCTTTTCCCATTTGAGATTCTCTTGTTGTCTCTTCTCATCACATGGCCAACATATGGCCCCATTCTTCTCTTGATTCTAGATGAAATTAATGGATGCTTTCGCATTTCTCTTATTTCTGCACTGGCCTTGAATTCATTCCATGGTGTCCGAAGCTTTTTTCCAGAAGTATTTGTTTTCAAATGCATCCAATTTGTTTTCTATTTCTTTAGTTGTTTCAAAGCTCTCACATGCATAATAAATTTAATAAAGAATATAGTGCAGCGGAAAAGGATCAGCTCCCTACACGTCTTGAAATTGTGTGGTAAATATGGTATTAGTGTACATATTTTTCAATTACCAACAGCACAAATAATGATAGCCGGTCATAGTAGCTATGGCGACAACAGCTTCAGTCTTGTAAAAGTGTACATTTTGCGTGTAGAAAAATGACTGTAAAATCAAGTTGTGACAATCACGTGTCACATGCGAGGCATGCACGATCAGTAAGGGTAAAAAAAAAAATGAAATGAGTTTTTGTCAGCGAAATAACCTTTTCATTAAAGCCCTTTAAGGCCGTTATATATATATATATATATATATATATATATATATATATATGGCTCCCTACATAAATCGTTCTCTTGCCACACCCCATCACATTCCCCAATATATAAACAGAAGTAAACCAGAGAACGTGCACATGTAAGTATGTTTAAGCAAGCAGGTTGTACTTGGTGAGCTTGAAGTGTCATGTCATTGTAACTTACTTCATACTGTAACCAAAAACATGTTCTTTTCACTTGATTACAATTGTTTTACAGTATTACCTTAGTACATTTCCAAACGGTAAAGACAAATATGAAACCAGGGTAGCTGACACACCTTTCTTTACTACTCCATTTATTTCTGAACATTCCCCCCCCCCCCCCCCCAATTATTAATTGTTTTGTCTCCTCTTCCTTTTATTCCAATATACTTTAACGTAATGACACCCCACCCCTCCCCCCTTTAATAAAAAATCACTTTTAGCCTACGTCCTTCAGTGGATATCTTTACTACGACACTCCAAAGCCGTCATTTCGTACTGCTATTATTTCTACATCAATGAAAGGATGATTGTCACCACAAAGATGAGATGACAGAAAAGAGCGCTTGGAGTGATCAGAAATGACAGAATTATAAAATGATCTCATAAGAGAAAGAGTGAATAATGAAGCAATTTCAAACTACATATAGAAACAACAAATATTGTGTGCCCAACTTGAAAGAATGTTACGCGATTCCTTACAAAGCGTATACTAAAAGTGGAGAAGGGAGGAGAGCAAGAGGTAGAGTCAGAGGGACAGACATCAAAGACACGATGAATTAACAGTTGTTGAAGCTGTCAGAATGGTGTGAACCAGAACATTATATCTGCCTCAACACCCGCACGGGTACAAGAGGAAGCAGACTATATCTACCTTTCCCCTCTTCTTTGATGCGTTTCTTATTTTTTGGTTATTAACTAGATGAGCGTTGATGATGTGGACAGTAAATGCTTTCACAAAAAGGCCCAGCAGGTAATCGCAACTACAGTTAGTCAACAGGATGATCTCCTTAGAACCGAATCGAATCAAAAACGGAGATGTCTGACAGCTTATCAGAACTGACAAAAGACACTCGTAAACAAAAAAATAGGGCAATGACAAGCAGAGAAAGTATTGGAATGATAACATCAAGAGTTGGAAGGTCTCGACCTCACAGATAGTATTGAGGGTTTAAATAAACCGGAAACAGACATATTTGAGTCCTTAATCGTGCCCCTCCCCCAAAACCAATGGGATTCATTCTATCTGCCAACTAAGGTGGCATTACAGTGAGATTATTTTAAGATCCATAATGGGCATGCCTGGAATAACAATCAGAGGTCATAATATAAATATTCTAAGGTATGCTGATGTCTTAATCGCTAAGAGTGAAAATGAGTTACAAGAAATGTTAGACATTATAGTGAAAAAAAGCAAATATAAAGGACTCAGCCTTAATAGCAAAAAGACAGAAGTAATGGTAACAACAAAGAAAAAGACATCACCTGAGTGCAAAATAAAGACAAGTGGAACAATATTAAAACAGGTAAATGAATTTAAATATCTGGGAACAATGTTAACTTCAGATGGTAGATGTACAAAAGGGGTCAGATGCAGAATGGCTCATGCAAAAGCAGCTTTCTAAAAAATGAGAAAGATACTGTGTAATCCATTTTTGACAATAGAAACAAAAAAGAGTTCTTAAATGTTATGTAGAACCAGTTTTAGCATATGGATGTGAATCATGGACAATAGGACAACAGACAAGAAAATCACTGGAGGCTGTAGAAATGTGGTTTTACAGAAGAATGTTGAGAATACCATGGACAGCTAAGAAGGGTAATGAAAACGTTCTGAAAGAGGGCAAAGCAAAAGAAAGCTAATTTCCAATAATAGGAAGAAACAATCATAATTTTTTGACCATGTAATGAGGAGAGAACAGTTGGAATATATTGTAACAACTGGAAAAATTGAGGGACGAAGAGATAGAGGGAAGCAAAGAGAAAAGATACCAGACAGCTTAAGAGAATGGCTTGGCAGAAGGTCAACAACTGAAATGATAAATAACTGTCATGATCGAAAGTTGTGCAGAGACATGATTACCTACGCCAGTAGGCCCGGTACTTGATGATGATGATAATGGTGGCATTATGGTAGTGTACACGTTTGCGCATGACTTCAACATTCACTTTAAGCCATCTCTCTCCTTCCTAGCATAATATTAACTCTGCACACCTGCTAAATTACATATTGGGTTTGTATTATCCAAGATAGTCATATCAGATTAGCTGATATTAGTTGTATTTGTAAAGTCTAGAATTATGTCACAAACTGCTTCAAAGACTTCAGTAAAATATTTCTGACCACGCAAACAGGTTTCTCATTATCGCAAGTGAGGTTGTCATCAAGCCAAACCAAGTCAAGTCAAGTCAAGTCAAGCCAAGCCAAGCCAAGCCAAGCCAAGCCAAGCCAAGCCAAGCCAAGCCAAGCCAAGCCAAGCCAAACAAACAAACAAACAAACAAACAACAAACAACCAACCATCCAACGAAGTCTAGGTAACCAACTAAACAACCAACTAGTTAATAAACTAACCAACTAACCATCAAACCAACCAACCAACTAACTAAGATTAACTAGCACGCTCGTATTCAACACCCCCCCCCCCCCACTGTTTTGCTGGTGAAACAACAACACAATTCGAATAAGACAAACTGAAACGTTTGTGGACATATGAAGAGACACAATACCCTACTAAAGACCATCTCGGAGAGGAAAGTGCAAGGAAGACAGGCAGTCACACCAAGACTATAATGGCCTGATAATATAAAAAGATGAGGTGAATCTATGACAACGTGCACTATCAAGACCTGGGGGAAAAGGGGGGGGGCGTATTATTATTGCATTCGACACTATCCCATTACTGGGGTCTACGGATTGTATAGGAACGGAATATAATAGCTGTCTATCCAACCTGAGCTGTCGTCGCGAGGTGTTCGAGTCTTGCGTTTTTATTTCACCCCCGACAGAAACAACTTTTGTCACTACCGGGATTCGAAACCGCGTTCTCGTGGTTAGAAGAACAACCAGTTATCGATTCGGCCACCCGCTCGGTGTTCCATGGTAGTCAACCTTCGATATGGAGACGGCACCCAAAGAAGAAATAACTGTTTTAGTAGTTCTTGTGTCATGTTCAAGTTTGTCCCGCTTTTGTTAAATACATTTTGGTAGACACGTCCACTTAACTGTTGTTAACAACGAAACTGTTACATTCTTTGTTTATTCTTCCTTCTCATTTTCCTTTCTTCCTCATGTTCCTTTCAGCGTCAAGTAAAGAGATAGTGTGTGGTCTCATTGATTGACCCCCCTTGCTATCGCTTTTCTAAGTGTTTCTGGAATGTCGTCTACCCACCCTCTTCGAGGACGTCCTTTCTGCTTTTTTGTTTCGTAGCGTTTGTTGATCTAGTTAGTGTTCTTGTTCTCTCACGCAGACAAAAGCATTATAGGTGTTCTGTGTTCTGCCGCGAGGGTGATCTCTAGCTTGAGCCTCGGTTCTTCACTTCTACATTTTGTCTGTGAAGCAGATTCTGACGTCTGACACGTTCACATTCTTATTGGTGTGTTCTCTAATCTATCGGCCAAGTCTGAAAAAGCTGTCACCGAGAATGCTCTTTTTGTCTCTACCAAGGTGATTTTCATGTTGGTGAAATGTTGTTCACCTGTTTAGTTAAACTCAAGAAATATCAACAGGCCACGAGTTATTCCGTCATACAATGTTTAAATAAGAAACAGTAAAAGTGCTACGTGGAGCTCTATCTCAATGATATTTGAATTGACTAGAATTACAGTAGCCACCCTTGGAAAAACAATAATAACAAGCATGAGGAGTGATAGCCGTTATATAGACTAGGAACTGTTTACAAACTGAAAACATTGCGAGCTACTCACTGGAACGGCTACTAATTTCAGTTTGTGTCGTTTCATTTATGTGATGGGCCTACTCGTCCACGTTGATATGACGAATGCACACTCGCATCATTCAATCTTAGACAGTTAGGCAGATAGAATTAACAGACAGATAGAGAGCAGACACACATACTACTAAACTGAGGTATTGCATCTGTAATAAATAACTCATCACACCCTACGAAACCCTAGCGCTGAACGACACAGTATGGCGCAGTTACATCATCTCAAGCTTTTGCTTAGCAGTAAAAAAAAAAAAAAACGACGAATCGATGAACAAGTGGCTAAAATAAAAAACTGAACACGGAGCAATAACCATCAACATGACCAAATCTGATTATACAAGTCCTTAATGTGGTGAGATTAAAAAAAAACAACTATATTTGGGCTATGCCATCGCCTCAGTAACGATAAGAAGAGTGAAACTACACACAGATGAACTTGTTACATTATCGCTTGTGATGGACGGTTACTAACTCATCATTAGAAATAGTTATTATTATTATTGGTATACGTTTAAAAAATACGGACACCAACACTATATTTCTTACATGAGTTAAAGTCTGACCCCCTTAGTTTATTCTCTCTCTCTCTCTCTTAATCTTTCTCTCTGTATCTTTTTCTATCTCTCTCGTTCTTTCACTCTGTATCTTCTCTCTCTCTCTCTCTCTCTGTTTATGTATAACACCTTTCTGTGACCGTCGCAAGGTTTCAATAACTGAAATTACCGTAAAACATTTTCCACAACAATTTAATTGACTAGTTATTATATAACTAATAACGCTCACGTCTATCATACACATTTCTTTCTCTCTCAAATGTCTTACACACTTCTTTCTTTAAGATTTTTCACGTGACATTTCAAACCCATTTGATTTCGCTCTCGTTTTGAGCCTTCCCCAGCCTCGTGCAGCGATGAGAGTTTAGCCGCGAGAAATATCGTGACAGGTAAACGTTATTGACAAACTGTCTGTTTTAAATAGGGGAAAATAAATGAATAAATATTTATGGATAAATAATCTAAAATACATAAACTAATCAACAAACACATAATAACAAGTCTTGAATGGTTATCCAATGACATGTTATTGTTATTATTATTTTTTCAACTTTCAATCTTTTAGCTGAACATAATACATTGTTATGTCTGAAAATGAGGATATGGGGGAAGGAGGGTCGAGATTTCATTGATTTCCAGGTAATCCTGATTTACTTTACTATGGGTTGCTGCAACCCTAGGATGCACAGAATGCATCTTCTTCAACAGAATCGGAAATCGCGAAAACCATTTCGATCAACTACACCACAAAGACTATATCTTCTTTTTCTTCTGCGATCATGACTCTTTCAGAGTAGGATTCCTGACTCTCTCATGAAGTCAGCTGTTTGTTTAAGTGATTCGGTTGCCCCATATAGTTTCTCTTCCAGGGAGGTGGGTGTGGTCCACATTGTATTTCTCAGGTCTGTGTATTTGGGGCAATCCTGTAGAACATAGACTATATCTAAAGCGTCGACATCGTGACGCACTAGAAAATCAGAAGCTACACACTAACTGTCTAGCTCTGGTGGCTAAAATTGCACACTGGCATCAGCGCGCGAGCACGCACACCCACTCTTCCCCCCGCCTATAATATATCTAGCTCTTTAAAATTTTGAAAGACCATGAACATTTGTACATTCTCAGTTTGAACAAGGATCTACGAAAGATCTAAACAGTGAATTTCACTTAAGCTAAAATCATTAAAAGAAACAGAATCGCCCCAGAGGAAATTGGAATCGAGTACTTCTGAAAGAAAGAGGTACACCTCAACCTGTCCCCTCCGGAGCCGATACAAGCAAGGAACGCCCGTAATACCGGAACAGCTTGACACATTATTGGAAACTATAATTTGACAGCCTTTCTCGTGTCTACAATTATCGTAACCACTAAAAATAGAATCGAATGGTTATACATAAGTTCAAATTATGATCAATGAAAAGTGGTCTTTTAAAAATGACAAAACCATACTTGCTAGGCCAAGAAACATTGATTAACATTCTCTTTTCCTTTTTATTTTTATGGGTGGGGGAAGTAGGCGCAATAGAAGAGAGTGTTGCACATGCAGGGTTGTATATCATGTTTGTTAAAATTGAAAACGTAAAGGAAAACAAATCGTGTGCAAAAAGTTATATTAACCACAGAAGCTCAGGTCTAGAGCATGGTTTGGATTGATAAAAGTGAGCGTATTATAGTGGTGTCCTATTCTCTCTAAGGTATATGAGTGAATCATACACACGTTAACATATCATTTATGTATACGAGGGGTGGGTACTACTGAGTTGATGGAATCAAGTTGTCAATATGTCATGGTCATGAACTACATAATAAATTAGGGGTTTCATTGGAGCACCACAATATTAGTCAACCCTTACCGAAAAAAATTCATCGCAAGAAAAATTGCATCGTATATTGGTAAATTCAGACTGTAAATACGTTTAATTAGAATGAAATTATGTTTCGCAACCTGTACTAACAAATACAAACATTAGTAATTTAAAGTTAGGCTCTGACTATAACAGAAATGGAACAGAAGACAATTGCACAGCAAGACAGCTTTCTTTTAAAATAGTTAATATAAAAAAACGCCTACATAAAATATACAGATATAGATCATCATCATCATCATCAAGTACCGGGCCTGCTGGCATAGGTGATCATGTCTCTCCACAACTTTGGATCTCGACAATTATTTATCATTTCTGTTGTTGACCTTCTGCCAAGCCATTCTCTTAAGCTGTCTGGAATTTTTTTTCTCTTTGCTTCACTCTATCTCTTCGTCCCTCAATTTTTCCAGTTGTTACAATATATTCCAGTTGTTCTCTTCTCATTACATGGCCGAAAAATGATGATTATTTCTTCCTAATATTGGAAATTAGCTATCTTTTTGTTTTGACCTCTTTCAGAACATTTTCATTACTCTCGTTAGCTGTCCATGGTATTATCAACATTCTTCTGTAAAACTGCATTTCTACTGACTCCAGTGATTTTCTCGTCTGTTGTCCTATTGTCCATGATTCAAGATATAGATACGTTAACAAAAAGAAAAAAAAACCCGGAGTGGCAGTCAAAGTATCATCTATCTATCTGTCTATTGTCCTTTCGAGCCGAAGACGGCACATAGGGCAGAACCACAATCTCAAAAACAGAAACCTTGCGTGCCAAAGTGGCACATATTGCAGAGATCACTGCTCTAAAATATATGGCGCTGTTTCCATAACAATACTTTTTACAATGACAGCTTGTCAAGCCATCGATCAACCTCCTTAGTAGTCGCCTCTTACGACATGTCTGGAAGGTCAGAGTGTCACTATTCTTTAAAAGTACCACTAGAACAGATGAAAACATTTGTAGGACTCAGACGGCAATTCAAAGGTGACCTGGGGTGGCCATTCAGATACAAACTGATGTCAGCAGTTTCAATATGTGGCGTCAGGTCATGATAATCAGATTAATTTTGTTCACATTGCAGGTGGACACATCACGATTTGTTTTTTTCAGCTTTTAATAAAGCTTCTGAATAAATTGATTGATTACTATTAGTACTCGGAGCCGCGATAGCTCAGTGGTTAGTGAACTGGACTACAAAGGACAAGAGGTAGGGTTCGATCCCAACCTTCCGGGTTCACCCAGCCTTTAATGGGTACTGGATTTTTTCTGGGAAAGTAAAGCGGCACGGGCGTAATACTGACCTCATTACCCCAAAAATCATGTGCCGAAGGTCTGTGAAATTTATGGTCACTAACACCATATTACCTATACGCCACTTGGCATGA